>PVJI01004205.1:0-111872 GCA_004026765.1 Micronycteris hirsuta | reverse complement strand
GATTCATTGATCTTTTGTTTCTTTTTTCACTCTATTTCATTTATTTCTGCTTTGATCTTTATTATTTCCTTCCTTCTATTCACTTTGTGCTTTGTTTGTTGTTATTTTTTAAATTACTTTAAGTGTGAAGTTAAATTGTTTATTTGAGCTTTTCTTTGTTTTTTGAGATTGGTCTGTAATGCTATGGATTTCCCTCTTAAGATTGTTTTCCCAGTGTTCCATAGATTTTTAATTGTTATATCCTCATTTTCCTTTGTGTGAAGGTATCTTTGGATTTCTTCCTTGATCTTGTTGACCCATTTATTCCCAGCCGAAACCCAGGGTGACCGTAACCAATGCGTGTATAAATCTCACACTGAGACACGCGGGGGGAAGGAATCCGGCGGCCACGGGTCTCCTCCACCATCGCCCATCTTGGGGAGAAAGACCTCGTGGGTTGCCCAGCTGGGGGTTTTATTAGAGGCATTAAGACACATTTACATTGGATTGATTATTCATGGGATTAAGCAGAACAGGTAGGATTACTCATAACAAAGCATTGGGATGTTGATTCATGTCTGGTGGCAGACACGACCAGGTTAAAGCAATATTCAGAGATCAGCAAGCCAGAATTTTTTAAGATACACTTTTGCCAAATTCCTATTAGAGAATTCCCATCCCACAGACATGATCCACACTTGCTCACTCAGGAATCACACGGAGCTGTGCTCAAAACATGTAAATTCTCAGGACTGCGTGTTTACACGCGTGTGGAAATCACTGCCACATTAGTCTGTGCATATCTTTCAATCTGAGATGGGTCTCTTGAAGGCCCTTATACGGATCTTGCTTTCTTATCCATTCAACTACCCTAAGTCTTTTGGTTGGAGCTTTAAAGCCATTTATGTATAAAGTGATTACACTGATAGATCTGTATGAAGTGCCATTTTATTGTTAGACTATTTTCTCTGTTTTCTTTTCTTTCTATTTTTCTTCTCTTCTTATTAAGAAAAAAAACTCTTTAACATTTGTTGCAGTGCTGGTTTGGTGTTAACATACTCCTTTAGCTCTTTCTTGTCTGGGAAGCTCCTTATTTCTCCTTTGATTTTAATGATAGCCTTGCTGGGTAAACCAGGCTTGGTTGCAGGTCCTTGCTTTTCATCACCTTGAATATTTCATGCCACTCCCTTCTGGCCTGAAATGTTTCTGTTGAAGAATCAGATGCCAATCTTATAACTACCTGTTTTTCTCTTGCAGATTTTGGGATTCTCTCTTTGTCTTTAGGTCTTGCCATTTTAATTATGGTGTGTCTTTCTGCAGGCCTCTTTGGGCCAAAATTTTGGGTCTGATCTTCCTGGATATGTGTGTCTTTTTGCTTCACCTGATTAGGAATGTTTTCAGTTATTATTTCTGCAAATAGGTTCTCAATCCCTTCCTCACTCTCTTCTCCTTCTGGTATTCCCGTGATGTTGTTACACTTCATTTTGTGCCAAAGGTTTCTTAAGCTCTTCTTATTTTTTAAAATTTTTCTTTCTGTCTGTTGCTCTGCCTGGGTGTTTTTTCTACTGTGTATTCCAAATCACTGATTTGATCCTCTGCTTCATCTAATTACTGTTTATTCCTCCCAGTTTAGTATTTATTTCAGATATTGCATTCTTTATTCTGACTGGTCCTATTTTTATGTTTTCTATATCTCTTTTCAAGCTGTTCAGTATCCCTATAATCATTACTCTAAACTCTCTTTCTGATAAATTGCTTGCTTCTATTTCATCTAGTTCTTCTTGTTCTTTCATTTGAGGTCTGTTTCTTTGTCTTCCCATTTTGGCTGCTTCTTTGTATTTTCCACCTTAGTTGTTAAACTAATCATGATATAGCCTCAAGCTGTAATCAGTAGCCCACTTTAAGCGCCACAGTGTAGGACAGAGTAATTCCTGTGGGCAGGGGTATTGCTTTCCTTCAGGCTGATGCCATTTGGAGAGGAGTGCTCTGCCTGAGAAAGATGGTCTTGCAATATGAGGAATGACTCAGCATAGTAATCTTAGTGGCTGTACCTCCAGTTTTCCTCTCAGAGCCACCAACCCCAGACTCTCCTTAAATGTCTTTAGTCTACTCTACCTTCCCTCTGCCAGAGCCCACAGTAAGTGGCTGCAAACAAATTTTGTATGCTGGCCCTTTAAAAGGCTCTCTGCATCTCCATCTGTCTCTGGCAGACAGAAACCCTGCTGCTTTACACAGCTGGATCTCATCTGGGTTCCTTTTCCAGCTTTGGTGGTATAGGCTGAAGAGCCCAACTTGGAGTTTAGACTTCTCACTTCTCAGGGGGAACTTCTATACTTCTCAGGGGGAACTTCCAGCCCCTAAAATATCCTTCCAGCACTTCAGCTGCTGCCCTTGGGAGAACAACCAGCCCTTTCACACCTCCTCCATACTCCCTACCAGTTTTGTTGGGGTAAAATGGTCTGTCCTTGGTTATAAGGCTTCTCTCTAGCTAGTGTTCAGTTGGTTACTCAGGATGATTTCCTTACAATTTAATTGTAATTCCAGATTGGTCCTGGGACACAGTTTTCAGTTTCTGGACTGATAATCTGATTTTTATTTCTCATTGAAGACAGATGGTATTGTTTCAAGATCAGATTATATTCTTATGGAAGAATTTCTCTCACTTAACTGCTATGCTCTTGCAAATATAAAGAGACTGACCTTTTAACTGGTCTGGTCAAAGATGAGACTAATTTATTGTTTTTCTATTTTCAATGTTTTCATGTGGTTTCCAATAATATTCCTTTTTTCACTTCTAGGATAATGAAAACTGGCTTGATAAAATTCATTAATTAAAAACAGTGTGTAGTCACTCATTAAAAACAGCAGTGCTGAATAGAATATACAAAAATTAATTTTCAAAAAATTAGGCATAGGAGGTGTTGTAATTTCATAATGGTTCATGTTTTAATTACTTCATATTAAAGGTGCTATTTATCCATTTTCCATTTTTCTGCAAATTGCAACACACCAGTACAGTTGACATTTAGAAGTAATAAAATCATTAGATTATTAATTTATAAAGAACATACAAATATTATGTTTTTAAATTATGAAAAATATAGTACATCGTATTGACTAAGTTTTGCACAGTTGACCCTTGAACAACATGGAGATTAGAGATGTCCACCACCATGAACAGTCAAATCTCCATGTATAATTATTTTTAGTCCTTGTCTAAGGATACATTTATTGATTTTTAGAAAGAGAAAGAAAGGGAGAGAGATATCAATGAAAGAGAAACATTGATGAGAGAGAAACTTTGATGAGATTGAAAAAAACAATGAGAGAGAATCAAAGGTGAGGGAGAAACATCAATTGGTTGCCTCTAGCACACACCCTAACCCAGGATCAAACCCACATCCTAGGTATCTGCCCTGACTAGGAGTCGAATCTGTGTCCTTTTGGTGCATGGGATGACCTTCCAACCAACAAAACCACATGGTCCAGGGCTCCACATGTAAATTCTGACTTCCTCAAAACATAACTACTAGTTGTCTACTGTCGACCAAAGCTTTACTAATAACATAAACAGTCCACTAACACAGATTGGTGTGTTATATGTACTATATGCTGTATTTTATAACAATGGAAGCTGGACAAAAGAAAATATTAACAAAATCATAAGAAAGAGAAGATACATTTACAGTACTGTATATATTCATAAAAAAATTCCACATGTAAGTGGACCCATGCAA
Organism: Micronycteris hirsuta; assembly: GCA_004026765.1. Taxonomy (NCBI): domain Eukaryota; kingdom Metazoa; phylum Chordata; class Mammalia; order Chiroptera; family Phyllostomidae; genus Micronycteris; species Micronycteris hirsuta. Next base: position 108,156 of record PVJI01004205.1, on the reverse strand, counting down.
TTCAAAGCCATTTAAGAGGCAACTGCATTTTAATTATAATTAAAATATTAGTTCTCTATTTATCTACAAATTAAAGGCCACCCCTTAAAATGAAAAAAAAAACTATTGTCTTACAGTCAAAATATTATTGACTTTATCAATATTCTAAAATAAGCAATAAATGTTAAGCTATGTTTAACTGAATGAATATCTTAAAATCATATATTAACATATTGCCTATATTTTTTTCATATTCTAGATTTCAAACATCTGCTGTTCTGTGATAAGGCAAATATTTGTGAAGGATTTTAATATTAAAAACTAAAATACATATTTTTAAATAAAAAACTTATAAATGTTTCAAATAAAATGAAAAATAAAAATAATCACAATTTCATTATGTTCATAAATATAATATTTAAATTAAATTTAATTCCAATTAAAGTTATTTTATATCTCCCTCATTTAAAATATAGCAATACCAATTTGACATGCAGTATCCTATCTCCTTTAGATAAAAGTATATCATTAGCTAATGAACAATTTTGGTAATGTTTTTAGTATCGCAATGTTTGATTGTATACTTGATATACATGTTACAATTAATTAGTTTCTAAAATGTATTGCTTTACAGAAGAAATATCATTCTTAAAGCTTTGAAATATTATATAGTAAATATTTGGTGTACATGGTATTTTATGAATTACCAGAAAGAAATAGAAAGCCTATAGATGCTTTACATGAGTTTTCTAATATGGTAATAATATTCAAAGAAATGTAGTTTAATTTAAATAAAGTGAGACAATCTCAAAAACTTTCTCTAAGAACTAGAATCTATTGCGGTAAACAAAGAAACAAATTTAGATTTATTCATGGTAAATGCCCATGCACCTGATTTTAGTATTTTTTTCAGTCTCCTAAGGTTGTTGCCTAAGCTTGTATTTTCATTTCCTAACAAGTTATAACATAGGGGATAGTAAACAAATTCTGTGTTAGGAATCAAACAGGAGAATTTATTCCATAAAGCTTGGAGCCTGAAAGGCTGTATCCTCTTTGTAAGGATAAACTAGGATTACATCTTCCTTACTTTAATCACAATCCTGTCTGCAGGTAGTGATGAAGATTGTATTTCTCAAATAATTGTATTGCTTAGAGAGGCAGTAGAGTCCTCTGAGAATTTGTAACCGTTTGCCAGTCTTTACCCAGGATTTCAGTCAGAATCAACAGCACCTAAGTGGTCCCCCCATTTTTAAGCCAAAAACTCAGTTGAAATTGCTTTTGCTTTGATAATTCCCCCAAGTACTAGGAAGAAGAACATGCAATTCTTCTGTGTAGAATCCATCTTCAATCCCGACTTCAACATTTTCAGAGATAAAATTCTGTGTTTAAAAATAAATTTTAAAGGAATTTGAAATATATCATTAAGGTGTAAGAGATCATAAAATGTGAAATAAATAAATAAATGAATAAACTGTATTAAACTTTTGAAATGAAAAATGTTATAATTATTATAAATTTCATATTTATTATTAACAGGGAATTAGACACAACTGAAGAGATAATTTGTGAGTTAGAATACAGCTGTGAAGGAATTATCCAGAAAGAACTATATTAGCTTTCTGTGTTGAGTAACAGATTACCACTGATTTAGTGGCTCAAAATTAGATTCCATTATTAGCTCACAGTCTGTATGTCAGAAACCCAGTCATGGCATAATTACATTCTCTGCTCTGGCCTCCCTAGGCTGAAAAATCAAGGAGGTGGCCAGCTGTGTTGTGGCCCTCAGTTTGAGGCCTTCGAAGCTCATTTAGGTTGTTAGCCAAAATAAGAATTGAAGTACTCATTTTCTTGCTGGCTTAGATTTCTCTCAGGCCCTAAAGCTGCCTACATATTTGGTACCACAGTATCCTCCATTTTCAAGGCCAGCAACAGAGAATCTCCCTTTGGTCCAATGCCTCCAAAGCTATGTATCTCTTCTTCAGGAAGAGCTCCTTCTCTTTTTAGGGTTTATTTGATTTTGTCAGTTTCCTCCAGGTTAATCTCTCTTTCTGAAGTCAACTTGCCATCTAATATAACATAATCTTGCCAGTGATTATCCCATGGAATTATGCAGGGTGTGTATAATTCCTGGGGGCAGAGATATTTGGACTGTCATGAAATTCTGACCACCACATAAAATATGGAGATATTAATTACATGGAGAATAGAGTGAAAAATTTTAATATCTAATCAGTGTTTCAAGGCCTGGAGAGATGGAATGGTGAAGAGTCAATATTTCAAGAAGTATTAATTGATATTTTTTTTTAAAAAATCAATAAAAGATACCAATAGTCTAATATACAAAGTCAAATAATGACCAAGTAGGTTAATCACTCACATACACTAACAACCACTGAAAGAGCTTAGTGTTTGTACAAATTTGCAAAGGAAAAGATACTATCTTAAAATCTTAAACCACCAAAGAGAAAAATGTTAGATTAAAAAAATGAATAATAATTAATGACTTCTCAACAACAATGAAAGACAGAAGAAGGAAAAAATATCCTCAAAGTGATGAAATAAAAACGTCCATTATCTAGCATTGAAGATATTGTAAAATACACTTCCCAGAAGAAGGAACATAGAAAGGATAAAAGAAAAAGGTAAAAATAAAATTAGTTCAGGAAAAAACTAAGACATCAAGAGGGCTACCATTAAAAGACCAATAAACAACTAAAAGCTATAATTCAGAAAAGAAGAATGGAATCCTAGTAGGAGGTGTGAGATACAAGGGACAGTGCTGATCATATAATGCATGAAAGCAGTAAATATCCGTGCATAGATAAACATCTTCCATATAAAACAATTTAAAAAGTCTTTTAAGATTAAAATGCAAGAAAGAACTGAAAAATAGAATGTGATTTGGGATGCAATGACCATACTTTAAAGTTTTCTACCATTCTTAAAGGGTTTTAATTATTAATTAATTTTAAATATTGGTAAGTGAAATATGCATGTTAAATTTTCTTAAAAATTAAGAATAGAAAAAATTTATAACAAACAACAAGAGAGAACAATAAAATTAGAAAAATTAATCAATCACCAAGAAGATAAGGAACAACTTTAAAAAATGAAATTGAAAAAGATGGGCAAATATGCCCTGGCTGGTGTGGCTCAGTGTATTGAGTGCTGGCCTGTGAACCTTACAGTCTCTGGTTCAATTCTCATTCAGGGCACATGCCTGGGTTGAAGGCCAGGTCCCCAGCCGGGGGCACACAAGAAGCAACCACACATCGCTGTGTCTCTCACTCTTTCTCCCTCCCTTCCCCTCTCTCTAAAATAAATAAATAAAATCTTTTGAAAAAGACAATCAAATAAAAAAAGCATGCAACCAGATTTTGGAAATAAACCCACATTAATATGTCAAATAAATGAGTCCAATTATTCAAAAACAAATATTTTAAACTAGAACAAAGTAGAACAAAAAAACAATACAATATGGTGCTTACAAGAAATATCTAAAAGGGTGAATTAAGTTTGAGAGTAAAATAATCACACACATACATACATGAGTGCATATTTTTATATTTACCAGTTAAACAGTAACCAAATGAAAGATGGTATAGCTATATAATGTTATACTTTAGACTTCAAGTTGAGAAATGAAGATGGTCACCACATAATGATAAAAGACTCAATTCACCAATGAAATATAAAAAAATTAAAAAATTTCTGCCCGGCTGGTGTAGCTCAGTGGATTGAGCGCGGGCTGGGAACCAGAGGGTCCGGGTTCGATTCCCAGTCGGGGCACGTGCCTGGGTTGCAGGCCAGGTCCCAGGTGAAGGCCATGTGATAGGCAACCATACATTGCTCTTTCTCTCTCCCTTCTCCTCTCTCTGAAAATAAATAAATAAAATCTTAAAAAAAAAATTAAAAATTTCTATATGTCAATTAATTCAAGACAAAAATAAATAAAGCAAAAGACTGACAAAACTGTAACTAATACTATAGATATACATCTTATTGGTAGATTTTAACATATCTAATAACAAATAAATGAAAATTTTAAAAATCAGTAAGGATATGGAATATTAAGTCAACTGGTAATATGCAAACATTTGAGCTAATGTATGCATATTATGTAGTCCTTTTTGCATCAATCCATGTCTGTATGAATTTGTTCATATGATAAAGGTAAATAAGGTGATTAAATCGGAAGATACAATTTCACATCACGTAACTTATTATGAGGTGATTATGTTTTGCCCTACCCAACGATGTAATTTATGCCCTCCCCTATAAGAGTCATAATCAGTGACAAGTCTGATATTTTCATTCTCCTTAAAAGCTAACAAGTCATCCAGTCAGCGTGAAGTAGTAGAAAATACAAGACTCATGGGTCAGAGACAAAGTTTAATTTATTACTCACAGTAATTGCAGAAAGCCGAGCATGAGCATTTATTTGCCTGAGCTGGTTTCTCTTGCCTGTATTCTCACAAGCCAAAGAGACCAGATGATACCTGCCCACACAGGAGAGAAATCCTGAGTTTATGAAACGCAATTCTTTTATGTCCAAGGGGAGTCACTGTTTCTATCTTCTTGGGCCAACCTTCTAAGAACAGGGAGCAGGTTAAGAAAGCTGCTTGACCTCCAAGGAGGCCTTCACGTGTGGCTGAAGATGTAAATCTCTAAAAGAATGATGGAATTTGAGTGTCCAAGTAAAAATTAACATTTAGAGACACTTGCTCCGCCTATGTGCACTTGGTAGTTTCTCAATACTTGCTGACTTAACTGACACTATTGGTGGCAATATACAAGGAAAAGTGTTAACATCTGTCTTTGGAAGAGCTGCATAACTCAGTGAACTAGCATGTTCCAACTGATCATACATCGCATTTGTCCTTGTTGTTTCTGTTGTTGTTGTTCCAGATGCACTCATTTTCTCCTCAAAGGAGAAAAGACAAAAGCCCCATGCAATAATAAAATCAAGATCAAAGTCCGGGACAGTTAGGTAGTTTACAGCAGATGCCACCTGAGGGGATAATGCCTAGTAGTCTCAAAATAAGGCTCACCTGTGGCTCTCTTGAACCAGAGAACTTTGAACTAAAAATACAAGTTGTGCCGATGTCAACACAGCAGATATATAATGGCAGTACAGGGACAGGAAAAATTCAACAAATACTCCTACTGAGAATGGGGAAAATCAGAGAAACACAGCAAAACCTGGTTATTGAAAAGTCTGAACTCCTTTCAGGCAGATATTTTCAGGGGTTGCTGGCAAATACCCTATGTTAAGTTTCTGATTTTGTACGCTGAGAGTACTTTTCTTCATCATCATTCTCTTTCAGAGATTTTCATCTTCAGCAACACAGGAAGTGACTACAAAGTAGCGCAGGCACCTTGGAAGACAATCAGCTTTCTTGGCTTGCTTTCTGCTCTTAGTATGCTGGCCCCATGGTTATTTTAGGGTATAATTTCTCATGGTCTCAGTGTTTCTGTGGTTGTTAGAGTTCCCTAGAAACTTGGTAGATTTATCAGTTTGATTTCAATTCTATATGCAATGACTCACCCATTGCTCTTTCATAGTATAATTCTCTAATCTGTTATATTTCTTGGTCCATTCTTTCAGATCCTCTATTTTTCCATTTAAGAGTGTGCCTATTGGACTTTGGGATGAGCACAATTTTAACTTCCACACTCTCCCTCCTCAGTCAATTTGTCCAACTGAAAGCTCCTACTAAGTGCCAATTTTATCCATTCAGATTTTTAACTAGTGTGGCTCTTTCAACAGTTGAGGAAATTGAGAGGCTGAATAATTTTCCCAAGAGCACCCAGCTGGTAATTGACAGATGGGACATTGAACCCTGGCAGTGGGTCCAGGTGCTGCAGGGGTAAAACATTGTGCTCCACTGCTTTCTTGATGATGGTGGTCATTTACTTTTTATAAAGCAGGGCAGATGTGAGCTACGTGGATGTCTTTACACTGGGGGCAGCTAAGTACCATAATCCATCAAGGAAGTTACTCAAAAGCTTTTACTTGAGATCATTATATTGTGAATTATTTTAGATATGTTTCTGCCGGAATGTGATTTGTCTTTTTACGTTTCTTCAGCTCCAAGGGATCTAAACCTCTTTTTAAAATGTTAACCCTGTGTACTCCGGGGTTCTAAACATTTAGTTCAGACAGGGAAATGATTTCCTTTCACCAGATTGCCAGAAAGATCAGAGAATATGATGTTTGGTTAAGAAAAAGCAGAGGTTGCATGTGTATTTACAAGGTGTTGTGCAGACGTGTTGAAACATTAACTATTCGTGAGGAGATCCCAGTGCCCCTACAAGTGAAGTTTTCCATGTTAGGACACAAGATGATATCTTTGTTTTCCCAACTGTGCATAACTGAATGCAATATCATGGAAGAATTAATTTGAGGAGTGTATTGACAAAACTTAAAATCCAGGTACAATATAAACCGAGTGTCTTATTTTTAATATTAAATACTGCCTTCCCTTGAGAGCAATCATCCATACCAGTTTTCAGACTATTCCTGGTGCTTCTTATGTAACCCTCCAGCAAAGAAAACACATGTACCTCACGTTTTTCTTCTCGGAAAAATGAGCTGATCTCATTTTATCATTTTCCAGCTTTGTTCTTTTCTAGGGTATAAATAGGACATTTATGATTAATTCGTCTATACTAATGGGTTAATGGATAATAGTGGATAAATACATGCTTTCTTCCAAATGATCTAATTGCACTTAAATAGAGTTTCTTAATTTTCTATGGTTTCTAATGAAACAACCCAAAGTAGTAATAGTAGTAATAATTTCAGACAATCTTCAGGTTAATGGAATGAATAACTTCAGAAAATTAGACTGAGTACTATCCAAATCATCTGATGAAGGGAGACTTCAACTCTACATTTATGGTCATTATTAGGCTTAATTATTAGCTCTCTTAGGAAATTATCAGCTTCAATATATTTAATAATATACGTTATTTTTAAACAAATGAAATCATGTATGTATGAAAGGTTGAAATAAAACTTAAAGTCATTAATTTGTGATTTACTTTGTATTTTCTTTAACCATTAGTAAGGATATACAACAACCACTGAGCAATTAATGTTTACTTTCTACCCTTTTTAAGAGTACAATATTTAAAGAGGTATGTGGAATTAAAAACGTTTTTGGGACATATGTGTTTATATGGGTATGTGTATAAGGGAGAGGGAGAGACAGCGCAACAGAGAAACAAAGACGGAGAGATGGACTGTGTGTTTAAGAGGATGGTCATGAAGAAATGACATAGTCTTTTCTCTAAGTTTTATAGTAGAGGATGCCATTTCCTTTATAAGAACAACTGTGTTTGGAGAGCTCATTATTTTCTTTCTTCCTCCCGTAAATGTCACCGAAATGAAAATTGTTGCCGTGAGACTGACTGGTGATGACAACTCTGGTCAAAAGTGACCTTTACTTATTTGATTCATGACATCTCAGCAAGGCTTTGTCATCATTAACGGCAATGTATTCAGACATATTCTCTAAAACAGAGCCCCAAAGCTTTATTTTATTGAAATATTGTAATAACTCTGATTTCTCATTTCTTGGTTTCTTGCCAAGAGGGAAAGAGAAGGAGAAATAGAGATAAAAAAAATGAGAATGAAAAGAAAAAAAAGGAAAGAAAAAAATCTTTATGACTTTCTTTTTTTGCATATCTTAATTTAGATGAGAAATAAATGTTTTTGAAATATTTGTATGGAAAATTAAATCATATAAAATATTAAGCTTCAATTATTTTTTAAGAACAAAATACACAGTGAAAAGGATTCTATGGTCAATATGAAGGGTGACCAACTGTTTTGGTTTGCCCAAGACTGTCCTGCTTTTAAAACTGAGAGACCCACATCCTGGGAAGCCCCATAGTCCAAACAAACATAAAATATGACCATTTATACATCTAACTTTAATAGAATATAAGTCATAGGAAAAAATTAACTGGGAATAACCTGATTTATATTATTATATACTTTTCAGTTATCCAGAACTGGCAGCTCATTGGTTAACTTAGGTTACAGACATAGTTTGCTTGATGTATTACTTATTGCTATGTAACAAATTACCCAATACTTATCATTTTAAAACAACACACATTTATTATTTCTTATTCTGTGGATTAAGAATCTGGGCATCACTTAGGCTTTTGGACTGAAGGCCTCAGTTCCTTTCTGGCAGTCGGTCGGAAGCTGCCCTCAGTTCCTTGCCAGTGAGCCTCTCCAAGACGGCAATTTGCTTTACAACAGTCAGCAAACGCGTGAGCCTGCTAGCAAGATCAAAGTCAATATTGTATGTAATCTAAACACAGAAATAATTTGCTGCATTATAGTTGTTAAAAACTAGTCACCAGTTTCAATCCATACTCGATAGGAAGGAATTACACAAGACAAAAATAGCAGGAGACAGGAACGAAAGAAGGAAATCTTAAAGTCTGTTTGCACACTTGGCTCTCAGAGTATTTATGATAAAGTAGTGATATATAACTATACTTATATATCATTATATGTGATAATATTCTATATGAATATTGAGTGCTAGTATCACCCCATTCCAGTCATCATCTTCCCTCCTGAAGTTAATCATTTTTCTGAACTCTACCACTTTAGACTACTTTCATGTCTTTTTGATCTTCATATGAGTGAAACCACACAATAAGTACTCTTGTTCCTGGCTTCGTTTATGTAATACTTTATTTTTGAAATTCATTGACATTGCATAGATATAGATATAGATAGATATAGATATCACCAGCTTATTTTTGCCATTATTATAGATTACTTACCATATGAATATACCATAATTTATTGATGTACTTCACTTTGTCTTAAGGAATAAATGCTATAATGAATCATTGTGCATTGTGTAACCTTTTATAGCTCCATTTCCTTTCCTAAACAATTTCCCTACTTCAGTCTTTCTATTCTTCCAGTTTTCTATGTCCTCATGGTATTCTAGCCTTGATTCAAAGGGAGAGATTCATATGAACTTACTCTCACAAGGTGTTCCTGATTTAATATTATTATCTCTGTAGGATCTGTGCTCTCTAATGTTAAAAAGGAACCTTTAAAATAATCTCTGCATTTTTAAAGAAGACACCTATGAGGTGGAAGTGTAATTTGGGTGGAGGGGGTTATTTATTAAACACACCTGACAGAACACACACACTTCATCTAACAGAAAGATAGGTTAGATTTTCATGATTCTTATCATACATTAGTTACAGCTGAAAAATAATTGATTTCACAGAATACCAAATAGAACTAGAATTTGAAGTGATAATGGGTTATCAAACCTTTAGCATATCCTGTAAAGTAAGGTGTCCGTTCTCTGAGTGTACTGAGATGGTATAAAGATAATAAACTAGAGATACACATGTGCACCTTTGGAAAGAAGAAGTTGTACATGAACCATGGGCAGTGTAGGAGAACAATAAATTAACTACAAATTCAAGAGACTTACTTGGAACTTCTTCTAAACATGTTAAGCCCTTTACCAAATTCCTCCAAAGCCGGCTAGTATGTTAAATGTATCACAGGGACTTGAAAATTATTCCTCTGAGGAATACTAAACATGTTTGCTAAGTTCTCCCATTTAGGATTTGTTATTCTGAGTAGGCCTATCTGCACTGAATTCAGCATTTCTTATTCATGTTCGGGGAGCCACATCCACTTTTGTCTTAAAACTCAGATGTACATGTGCACTTCTTTTCAGAAAAACATACTGAATATTCAGTTATGGGTGTGGTAACTTTCATGTTTGCACATTTGGAATTTCCCATGTGTTGAAACCCTTGCTTACTTTTAGTTTTGGACAAAGATCTTATCTTCCGAATAATCTCATTAGCATGATGTGTTGGGGATTAAAGAGAGGCACTCCCCTAAAGTTATGTACCATGAGGAAATTTCAACACTTTCACAATCTATCTTACTTCAAATAAACAAAAACATGAAAGTGGTTCATGCATAATAGATCCCTGCTGTGCTTGGCTGTGTTTTCATGACTAATTTCTTCACTAACCACAGTTTTGCAGCGCATGACCTTAAAACAGCAGGCGTTCTTTATAAAAACATGGGCTTACTGTTAGGGCTGTGCTTTTTCTCATCCGCAAACTCCCTGGTGACTTGTTAACTATCGAAACATAAACGTTTTCAAACGACTTGTGGAAAATGCAGTTGTAAGATTGGGCGGGGGGCACAAAAGGAATCTTTCTACCATAAAGTCAAAACTACAATGATAGTAAAGAGTAAGTTGTTATCCTAAAAATCAATTTGATACATTTAGCTTTTCTTCAGAGAAATAACACTTCTGGTAGGGTCGTTGAGGTATTATTTAGTCGTTTCCTCATGATTAAACAGAATGGCAAACTCCCTCAGCTGAGATTTCTAAGTGACTTACCTGAAGCTAAAAGGAGATTTTGAAATAGATACTTGAACCAGGTATTTGTTTTATGTCATATCTGTTTTATGACTACTATATTTAAAAATCATATACTTTTGGTCTTTATGTCAAAAACACTTGTCTAACGTTTTCTACTTACTGCATTTTCTGCTAGTTCCACTAGACAGTGTTAATGTCTCTTGAGTTTGTTTGATCTCATAGGGAAAAAATCTCTTTGTTTCAGGTGAAATCTACTTATACAAATAATAGTGAACATCCCTTTAAAACCAGGAATCTTCCCCACCTATCTTCTCTCATTGAGTTATTAGCCCAAAATCAGAAAGGAGGTTGTTCTCAAGTTTCAAATAAATCTCTTGAAATTTGTAATTTGCGTTTATGCTTTAACATTCTCCAAGACTCAAGCACAATATCATCTTTCCATTCTCTAGGGCTGGAAGTCTTTTCAGGAGTCTGCTGATTGTGCAAATGAGCAGCAGAACTGAACTCGGGTACTGATTGAATAAGTAATAAATACAATTTTGGAGGTACCCATTAAGGGAGAAAAAGCAAGCAAGTGGCTTGAATTTTTGTACTTTCTCATCCATTCTCTTCAGCATTTATATATAGATAATATATAGAAGCACTTTTTTTGTACTTCCGTGTTCTTGGGATCTGTTTTGCTCAAACCCCTCTTTGGGAGAAATGCACACCATCCCCCTTCAGTCTCCCCTTCCTGACTCATTGCTTATTGGAGCTGAGTTAGACAACAGGTATCCAATCTTTTGGCTTAATGGAGACAATACATTTGCTTTCCCTGATAATTTGGAAAAAGGGCATAGGGATAAAAATGGTGTGACTACTTGTGCTGGAGCTAAGAGGAAGGTCACACAATAATGGTCTCACTGGTAATTATGTTTTCTCATTGTGTTTCTATTGTTTGTATGCTTCTATTTCAGTACCCAAGAAATTTTTGAGCTTGCAGTTTACATTTTACTTTATTGTTTATTCCTGCCTCCTTGCAGGAAAAAAAGAAAGCTCTTGAGGGTAGGTGCTATGGCTTACTCATTTTGCCCTATGATCTGTCTAGAGCAGTGGCTAATAAATAGTATAGTGTAGATTAAATTATTTTGCTGGGGTTTTTTTGTTGTATTTCTGTCCTATTTTGTTCAGTTCTTCCCCTCCCTTAGCTGTATTATAACAGCTTGTAACTTAATTCCATTGCATTTATTTATGATCCTTTTCCAGATAATGAAGATAATTTGGAATTTTGAGCATGGTTACTGCCAATCATTGCTACTAACTCAGAAATCCAAATGCGTATGATGTCTAATCTACCTTTGATTAAACATTAAATGGCATGTGTGAAATATTATTTATGCCCTTAGGTAGGGGCATCGGTTCAGCAGTATTTACTTTTTGGTTATGTTCCCACAGCTAATTGTATACCAAAGTAATAGTTTTATATTTTAGATGCCTCTAAAGTTGTCATCTTACAACTCAGGTTAATACTGTTTCACAGAAGACAACATAAAAACAAACTATACATATTAAGAAAGCTAATTTTGCTAAAATTGTTTTTTCTATAGAGGTATTCTTTAAGATTATTTCTACAAATACTTAATGGTAGCAAGTTTTATACAATAATGCAACATGTAAATAAAGTATTAAATAAGTGAAGATTTGTGTTGTTCTACAAATTTATTTTTCAAATTACTTTAAAAGCATTCTGTGGTCCAAAAAATATTAATTGTCTGCTACTGGGGAAGTTCTATTGCATGCCCTGGGCATACAGCAGGTCAAACAGAGACAAATCTTCCTGCTTTTATAGAACTTCACATCTTAGCAAGAGGAGAAAATAGGATAAATATGTAAATATGCTACTATGGTACTGGCTCTGCAGGAAAGTTAAAGCAGAAATCAGGGTAATACAGTGCCATAATTTTAAATAAGGAACTCAGGTGACCTCACAGTGATGCAAGATTACGGAAGAGATGTACTGTGTAACCGTCTGGAGAAGAGCAAGCTGAGATTGTGCAGCAATGGCCAGTCAAAACGTCGGAAGTTCTGAGGGTTTGAGAGTGGTAGTCAGGGCCAGGCAGGAGGGGTTGAGTAGGTAACTGGAAAACTACACAGGAAGCTGAGCAATATGGCAGATTGGTAGAGGTTGTTAGCAGAGGAGGTTTCTGAGGTGGGTGTGGGCCTATTATGGATGTACATTCGAATTATACCTAACAGGATTCACTGGGAATTAGATGGAAATTGTGAGGGAAAGAGAAATTCAGGATGACCAGAAATTTGGTAGAGAGCCTGGATTACTTATCTATGTAAATGATGAGTAAAATAAAATTGAGGTTGGCTCTATTTTTATGTCTCATTGAATTTTTGGAAATTATTACTGAAAGTGTCAGAAAAAAATAAGTAAGATGAAATAACTTATTTGGCATTATATAATTTTCCCTTTATTACTCAGGGTATTTTAATATTATAGTTGTTTGATTTGTCTTTTCTTTCCTGATATGAAATTTTGTTTCCTCTCTGTTCTTTCTTTATTTTTATTGTGGTATAATTACTATACATGATTTATATATATGTAATATCTATCATATACATATAAGATTTTATACATATGGTGTATAAGATTATAATTCAACCTGTACATAGTGATCATCACTATAAGTCTAATTACCATCCACTATAGTTGATCAGTAACAATCGATTCCCTTTATTGTACTCACTTTATAATATTTAATTATTATTCATATCCATGGTTTGTGGTAGATAAAACTTTCTCTAATTTAAAAATTTAAAAAAACTTAGTTAAGATTTGTTAATGTACCCAAGGCTATAAGACATATTAAATTGTGAAATAGTGTGGAAATGGGGGCAGGGAAATCTCTCAAGCCTATGTTAATACACAAAACCCAAAATATCTTGTTGACTACTGAGGCTAGTGATTTGCAACCTTTTTTGTGTCATTGCACACATAAACTAATTACTAAAATTCTGCAGCACACCAAAAGATGCATGTTTTGCTGATCTGACAAAAAATAGGTATAATATTGATACATTCACACCAGATGGCTATTGTGTCAGCTGTTGTCATTTTTTTAATTTGACAATCTAAGGGAAAAGAGGCCAGCGCCCCTCACTAGACAGTCGGCCATCGCGTCTTTTAAAAGTCCTTGCAGCGCACTGGTGTGCCTCTTGCTGCGCAAATCGGTCACTTAGGCAGCATAACCTGTCTTCCAGGGCAGGAAACAAAAGAGCACAGTAACTTCAATTGATATATGATTTTCGTTTGTGGGGAGATGAATAGCTGCAGGTTTAACATAATTAAATTTTAGACATTGTTCCTAGATTACTTTTACCAATTGCTATATAAATCAAGTAATCTCTTGGCAGTCTTTCATTTCTCAGTTATGGCCCACAACTTTATTTACTGAAAACAGTGCTAGACTTTTATAATCAGAGGACCTGGGCTCAGTCCCAATTCTACAGTTTGCTGGTCTTGTAATCTTGGACAAATGTTTTATATTCTCTGTGTCTTATTTTATCATTAATAAAATGGAAAAATTAAAATCTGTCTGTGTCAAAATTTGTTCTGGGGATCAAATATAATTATGTGAAAGTCCTTAGAAAGTAAGGAAGCTGTATTATTAAGCTGTATTAAATCCTTTGTTGAGACTTGAAAGAGAACTCTATAGATCTATTTTTGCTTCCGATACTTCCATCTTCAAGCAAAATGCAGCATGCAATTTTGGTCTGATTTTCTTCTCCACGTGTAGTAGTTCTTTGTCACTTTATAAAGCTTAAACATCTCAGAAAAAACTTTGTGCCTTAATGAGATTTGGCTCCCAATTCTATTCCAGAAAAAGAATTTCCTGTCAGGAAATGACTCCAAAGCTCATTTTATTTCCTTTGGGATTCACCTACTTCTGCTTCTGCTATCTCTGTGCTGTAGGAGAGCTGAGTCCTGGTCTGAGCTATTTGCTTCAGAAGTAGGTGGTTTTAGCGTGATGCTTTAGCTCTTCGGACTGCATATTCCTAACTTCTAAATGTAATCACTGATAAAAGCAATTCTCACATTGTGTCAACACATATTTATAGTATCATGATCAGCTGTGAAGTAGGGAGGAAACAATTTATTACTAATCAGAGTCTACCAACTTTTTGAAATCATTTACTTCTATTTTTAAAATAAATTAGCAAATTTCCTATTTGTTCTCCTGGGTGGGAGAAAATGTGGTTCACAAATGTGGTGTACAAATTATTTTATAATTGTCATAGAAAAATATTGAGAATCACTGTTTTAAAACAGACAATTTCAAAATTCTACATCTAAAATTTTTATGATTCAAATTTTCAATTAAATTTTTTTCTGAAATGTTTATTATTGATGCACCTTAGGACAGTAAGTTATAAGTGAGATCTGAATATTTGTTGCAATGAAATGAGGATTAGGAGAAGAGAGAAATAAATAGTACCAGCTTACTCTCATCCAGGCTGGGCAAATTCCAGGTATGATCAGACAGGAGAAGAGAGAATGGGAAGAGCTTGGCAAACAGGAATCTACAGGACACATTTCCTCTGTTGTCTAAATGATAACAGATATCAGCGCCCCTTGAAAATACTATCTATACAGGTTCTCTATAGTTTCCCTCCTACCTTACCTCTTCTCGACTCTCACCTTCCTCCAGCACTTTACCCGAGGTGATTTTGATGAAGAACCTAACTATATCTATGTCGATGAATCCAGTGGTCAATTCTCTATTCTCATCATATTTGATCTATAAACAAAACATGATAAAGTGCTTGAAAATCTCTATTTACTTGGCTTTGGTAGACAGCACTAACCTGTTTTTCCTCCACTTCCCTCTCCTCAGACTTTTCCTTTTCACTTCCTCTTTCTAGTCACTAAGAGTTGATATGTCACAGGATTCAGTCCTTGAAACAATTCTTTCTTATCATCAATCACTTAACTCATCTTACCTAGTCCCACAGCTTTAAATAGTATCTATATGCTTATAAATCTCAAATATTTCCTTCTTAATCTCCCTTAAGCGTTCTGGCCTCAGCTATCCAACTGCTGACTTTATACTTTCTTGTAAATGTCTGCTCAAAATCTCAAACTTGCCACATTCATAACAAAAACAAATCTCTAGTCGTCCCTACTAAACTGCTTCTCCTGAATTCCTTTATCTCAGTAAATGGAAACTCGATTCTTCTTTTGATTTATTAAACCAAAAACATTGATATTATTCTTTACTTTTTCTCTCTGGCATCAAATTTTGCATTTGAAACCATAAAAGTTTGAAGGCAATAAATAGCATCTTCACACTCTTGCAAATCAAGAACCTTATATCAGCTATTTTAAGCTACATTTGTGTAATTTATTATGCAGCAATAAAAAACTAATACATGATTGAAACCATTAAAAAAAAGAACCTTATGTCAGTCAAATTATATTCTTCCTATAAACATGGACATATTTAAAGAAATGAAAAAATAGTTTATATATATATTAAACATATTACATTTGAAAATAATTTTTAAAATTACTCTAAAGAACTGGAGGTCTCTAGATGGGAAAAGGATTAAGAGAGAAAATCTCCACTATAAAGCTCTATATATCCATCTGCACATATAAATTCTCTCCCTCTCTCTCTACATATATATACACACACATATATATGTACATGTACATGATACCTACATATCTCTATACATATGTGTGTGTATATATATCCTCAAGAAATGCCCATTAATCAGAAAATAGCAGAAATAGCCTCAGAGACAATTTTAACTAACACACACAAAAAAAGACTTTTGCTGCACATTCTACAACTTTTTTAACTTCCTAATTCACATTTTACAGAATCTCTTTTAAGATATACAGAAGCATGTACTTTTTATTAACTTCCATAGGTTAATCATGGCTAGAATTTAATAATATTTGGCATGATCTAAGCTCTTTACAGGTATTATATCATTTAGTCCTGATAATAAATCCATGGTGCTGGTAAAATATGCTTATTTCAATTTACAAATGAAAAACTAAGGCATAGAGAGTTTGACCTGCTTAAGTCACAGAGTAAGCAAAGGCACTAGGTTTTCAGCAGAAGCAGTCTGGCACAGAACTTTAACCTCTTATAAGCCATGCTTTCTAAACCGGCACCTAGTACTTAGCAGATACAACAAAAATATACAGTGCCTGTTAAATGCACAGTAAGTTTATAAAATTTTAATAAGTATTAATTTTATGTCCACCTTTGTTTTATTCAATTAATAAAAGTTCTATGAGAGAAGGCACTAACTCAGATCAGTGCTCTATTACTAGGACTTAGAAAAAGTCCTGGGAAAAATTGATGCTTCCATTTTAATAAATAAAAACACTGTCCTGGGTCTATAAAGATAAAACAACACATACTTTCGGCTCAGAGCTGTAAACTTTGTTAGATCATATGATTAAACAACCAATATAGGTATGATACATATTAAAACATTCTCTAAACTCATGACCAGAGAAATTGCTATTATACCCACTTCTGGCACCATTTTCCTCAGTGCGGACAGTCTGATCACGTCTACTTTGTAACCACTTGCTGTTTATCAGGTCAGTCACTGGACACCATCCTGGGCACGCGTCTTGATTCCCTTTAGTTTCAGAGTCAGCCTACTGACAGACCGTACTAGACACAAATTTATCTAGGAATTGTAAGTTATAGACTTTATTAAAGACATAAACAAAGCAGCATTAGCACAAAGAGATATTTGTCTGTGTTTACCTGTGGAAAAAAGAGGACAATTGAGAAAGAGAGAGACAATGAATTGGCAATAGTAACTGTTTCTGAGACTGTCATGGAAAATGAAAGAATAAAAATATCTCCTATAGTAAAAACCTTGTAGTTCTATCATGACAATTATTTTGTCCTCCTGACAGGAAAAAGAGAGCCAAAGAGAATGAGAAGGTAGGAAAGGGTGTGGTGTTGGTTCTTATTTCAATTATCCTTAGCCAGTCATTTCCTCATTATCATAAAATTACATCCAGCAGACCCAGTTTTTAAATGTCCACCTGGACCAACTGCCATGCATAGCCTAAAAGTAGCATTAACTTACATACCCCGATGTTTATAGCAGCTCTATTTATAATAGCCAAGTGTTGGAAACAGCCTAAGTGCCCATCAGTAGATGAACTGATTAAAAAACTGTGGTTCATCTACACAAAGAAATACTACACAGCAGAAAGAAAGAAGTAGGAATTCCTACCCTTTGCAACAGCATGGATGGAACTGGAAACAATTATGCTAAGTAAAATAAGCCAGTCAGGGAAAGACAAATACCATATCATCTCACTTATTAGAGGAACCTAATGAACAAAATTAACTAATGAGCAAAACATGGAAACAGGTAATAGACTGACAGCTGCCAGAGAAAAGGCGATGGGGGGAATGGTGTAATGAAGGGGAAGGGATTAGTCAAAGAACATGTATGAATGACCATGGACATGGACGATGGTGTGGGGATTGACTGTGGGAATGGGGGGTGGGGTGGGACAGAGGAAGGCAAAGGGGGAAAAATTGGGACAACTGTAATAGAATAAGAATAAACAAGAATAAAATAAAATTTAAAAAAGAAAATGTGCATATGTGCTTTTGATCTTTAAGTAATTTGCAAAGTAGCATAGAACTTGAGAGTTAATATTTTGTCCATTTGCATTTTAATCTGTTTTCTGCTGAAGTCTATTAGAATGAACTAACACCATTTTTACACAATCTGATCCTTAACATCATAATTTTCACTGCATATATCTTATATACAAATTATATGTGAATTTTATGAATGCACTGTCTCTATGAATATCCATAGCAAAATCATCATGAAGTTCTAAATATTTGATTTGCCTTAAGCTAATTTTTAAAAAGTATTTTATTTGCATATTCCTCACTCACCAAGACAGCATGTCATTTGTAAGTTGGGAGCCTTTTGTGAAACCCAATGTTATAAATGAAGTTTCCACCTGGTGCCAGGATTAATAAGGGCTGCATCACAGGGTAACGTGCCAGGTTAAAATGCAGGACTCAGAAGTGCATGTTCTAGAGCTGGGTCTTTGACAACTTCGATGAACAATTGATGAACTTAGATGAACTTAGTTGTCAATCGTAGACAACTCAGCGAAATCAAGTATGTGAAAGCTGAGTTAGAACGTAGAGGATAGTGAATTTTCTGAAAAAGTTTTTCTATCTGCTACTTTCCTCCTTCACCCAAAGGGGTAGTTGCCAGCTTTGTCACATGAAAGCTAGCGGGAGGTGGTGGTGCTTTAATTAGATCACTTAAAAACCCAGTGTGTGACCACTATAATTTGGGGACTATCTGACCCAAGGAATCTTGAGGATAAAGGGAGTAAACCACTTCTATTGTTTTTGGCCAGGATAGTTGCTGCAGGGTTGGAATCAGACGTACTCTGAGCGTTTTGGACTGAAGGACATGTGTTTTCTATAAACCAGAAGTGAGCCCTTCACCGAGAAGGCCAGTGCCAGTGTGAGGTCTTCTTGGGTCCTGACCAATAGAGTCACTCACAGAAAAAATAAAAAAGAAAATAAAAATTTAAAAAATTATTTCTAATATTTCTATATTATCTAAAAAGGAAAGTAACAGAAACAACTATAATAAGAAAAGTAGATTCTAAACTGGCATCCCTCCCTGTGTTATACAGACTCTTTTATAGATTTTTCTTGAATTATTCTTCCTCAGACTTCTTTTTAAAAACATTCACACAGTCATAATCAAGTATTTAGTTCTCTTTGTTCTTCTTCCACTATAACATTATTCTTAAAAAACGTGTGTGTGCTTTTTTCAACTGTAGGTAAGTTATAGGAAACATCAAATCTATTAAACTATTTTAAGTGTACTCCATCACAGGAAAGACGTTGGGGATAAAGTTGTTTACTTAATTTTTCTCATTTATAAGCTTAAAACAAGGTTTTCTGATCTTCATGTGAATGGTTGCCTAGATGGGTAATGAAACCCTTTTTCACTCATTGCAAATTTTCATGGGGTGGAAGGAAATTCATCTGCTCCACGTTACTATGCATACCTGCCAGGTGGATTGTTTACATCGTGTTAACTTTAAAAGGGAATGAATTTGTGCTTTGCAGAGAGAGAGGGGAAATGCATTGGATCAACAGTCTCCACTCAATAAGTGATCTAATATTTAACACTGAGCTAATTTAATTTACTCATTTAAAATTGTCTATGTGCATTGAAAGTAGAAGGTCAACACTGATTTTGGCTTTGCAAGAATGGTGTACTGTAGAAAAATCAATAAACCCATTAGTGGGGCCATATTCATTAATTTAACAAATCTTATTTGCTTGCTAACTCCAT
The DNA here is from genome assembly GCA_004026765.1 of Micronycteris hirsuta. Classification (NCBI taxonomy): domain Eukaryota; kingdom Metazoa; phylum Chordata; class Mammalia; order Chiroptera; family Phyllostomidae; genus Micronycteris; species Micronycteris hirsuta. The sequence goes on along the minus strand of PVJI01004205.1, from coordinate 88,384 downwards.
GCACTATAGAATTATAATCTCTCTGAAAAATCTTCCATCTAAATTTTATAACATTTTTGTTAATAATGTGTATGTGATAAATTATCATACAACGAGGGAAAATTCTAGTGCAATATCTTCTTTATTGTTGTTCAAGTACAGTTGTCTCCATTTTCACCCCACCACACCCCCATCCCACCCATCCTCGCCTCCCACCCTTGAACCTACCTCCTTTGGCTTTGTCCATGTGTCCTTCATACATGTCCCTTGATGGCCCTCCTCTATTAACCCCTATTATCCCTCTCCCCCCTCCTCTCTGGTTACTGTCAGTTTGTTCTTTATTTCAATGTCTCTGGTTATATTTTGCTTGCTTGTTTGTTTTGTTGATTAAGTTCCAATTATGGGTGAGATCATATGGTATTTGTCCCTCACCGCCTGGCTTACTTCACTTAGCATAATGCTCTCCAGTTCCATCCATGCTGTTGCAAAGGGTATAAGCTCCTTCTTCCTCTCTGCTGCGTAGAATTCCATTGTGTAGATGTACCACTGTTTTTTGATCCACTCATTTACCGATGGGCACTTAGGTTGTTTCCAGCACTTAGCTATTGTGAATTGTGCTGCTATGAACATTGGGGTGCATAGGTTCTTTTGAATTGGTGTTTCAACTATAAAGAACTAATGTAATATCTTAGCAGCATATTTATTTGATTAGTGTTAAAAATTAGCCTGGAACTTTAAGCTAAAAGTATCCAACGCAATTCCTTAGTTCTGTGGGAAGGATTAGTGTTAGACTAGAAAATTATAGTGACTCTATGTAATAAATTATAGTACACATCAGTAGAATTTTTTTTTTACTTATCGATGGATGCACTTTCAGATTTTTTTTAAATGTCAAAAGCATTCCTGCATTTATGGATCTTTGTTTAAAAATGTCCAAAATAGCTTATAAGGCAATGTTTTATAGTGGTTAGAAAAGAAAATTAAACAAATGTGGTATCAAAGCCTCATTCAGCTATTCAAAGTATTTAATCTGCTGTGATTTCTTATCTGTGAAATGAGATTTTACTATATACCTTATAGTTTATGGTGAATTTCCACTGAATTTAGAGCAATTTTGAGCCTAGTTCAATGTAAGTTTTCAATAAATAAGAGCTATAATAATGTGATGTACAATATTTAGCAACACTGTACATGTCAGAAACAAGAAAAGAATTGAAAACATTGCAACATTGTGTATATAAAAATTTAGTTGCACTTGAAGAAGTAGAATGATTGAGGAGACTATGTTATGATTAAGGAAATTCAGTAAAATGATGGGTAAGCATATACTTTTGTTATTATTTTATAATAAAAATAGATAACTGATATATATATATATATATCTTTCAATACCTTTTTAAGAATAACTACACAAGTACAAAAATTAAGAAAAATGTTGATTAACTATATAAAAATTAATATTGGTGGTCTGTGACTAAAAAAAATGAACAGTATAAAATTAAAGCAATTAACCAGAAAAATAATTTGCTTAATTTATTCTAAACAACAAATTCCTGCATCTCTGAACATTCCCACAAAACAAAACAAAAAATGACAAATATTTCAAGTTAAAAATGAGTGAAAGACACTAGTAAACATTTCAAAAAGAGGACAATAAAGCTCAATAAGTACTTTAAAAATATAACAAAATACAATTTAAAGTGAAATATTTTATTTGCACTATATTGGCAAAGTTGTTATGAGGTATCAGGAATGCAGAGGAAAGATTGTGTTACCACAGTTCCAGTGAGAGGACAACATGAAAAGCAAGTCTTTCAAGGGCAAAAAAAAAGTGCTAAAAGTCACAAAAATGTCTCTTGATCTAGCAATTCTAATTCTATGCAATTATGCTTAGACGTCGTTTATCAATAACTAAATAATTTGTGCACAGCTGCTTATGATAACCAATAAAGAATAAGCTTGATTTATATTTATTATCATGGAAATATGTGCATTTATGCTGTTGATTTTTAAGTGACCAAATATGGACAGAGAATGAGCTCCTTGTAAGAAATAAGGCTGTATATTCACACATGGATACATACATGCATACATGCAAGCATACAGTAGCAACTGATATGAATCTGTGTGCCCCTATAACAGGTCGTTAACAATTATCTTTGCATGGTAATGGATAGTTTTAATGTTTTATTTTCTCATTGACAAACATTTTTTATTTATTTTTATTTAGGTATAATTGGTATACAATCTTATATTGGTTATACTACTTTCACGTGTACCACAGGGTGATTCAACATTTTTATACCTTACAGTGTGATCACCACACTAATTCTTGTCATCATCTGTCACCATAAGAATTTATCAGAATAAGATTGACTACATTCCCCTTCCACTTTTCAGCCATCCCCCTATCACCTTGCTCTGGAAACCATACCTTGGGTCTCTGTTTCTATGACTCTGTTTATTTATTAAATGTTATTTTTTCTTTTGTGAGCCTCATATCTTTTATTAAGAACATAAGATATAACATTAAAAAATTATGTCAAGTTAAGTAGTAGGTGAGGAAATTAAAACAAGACACAAATAAAACAAAAATGTGGTCAATTAATTTATACCGTGAAGTTGGAATACTTGAGCACCGGCTATCATTGGCAGTGTATGGAGTCTTCATTTATGTCTGCTCATACTAAATGCGGTAGTGATACATTCCTGTCTGTTGGTACATACCGGTGAGACATTTTTAAAATTTTTAATACTCACCTGGGGATATACTTATTGATTTGAGAGAGAGAGGAAGGGAGGGAGGGAGAGACAGAGAGAGAGAAATGTGAGAGAGAAAAATCACTTGGTTGCCTCTTGTATGCGCTCCAAACAGGGATCAAATCCACAACCTTTTGGTTTACAAGACAACACTCCAACTGAGTGAACTGGCCAGGGCTAATGAAACATTTGTAAACTAAAATTTTTAGTAAATCTATCTGTAATCAAACACATGAATACTTTGCCTGATGCTATCCTTGTCCATGTGATGATACATGTGATGATACACTTGAACTTGCAAAGGTTGCTTTTTCTTTGCATCTGAGATTTGGAGAAGCTGTGATTTCTGATTTTGCACATTTTGATTCATGGGGTACTCCCATTTGTAACCACACTTCTGCTTCCTGCACCCCTCAGTTGATGTATTGACAGCTAAATCCCCCATATTCCTTTGGACTGGTTTAAATAGAGTTTAGTATCTCCTTGTAGCATTCCTTCTGAACCTCAGGAAACTTCTTGCCCCAAACCATTTTCCATAAATATTTACTTGAGACTCTACTAGAGGGCCTTTTGATTTTAGTGTCTTCTTGACTTCTCGCTTAGCAGATTGGTTAGGTTATGTGACTACATTTTGGGTTATCCTTTTTAATATTCAATGCTGATATATTACTCATAGGTGCCTTGGCTTTGAAAAGACATGCAGAATATATGAAAGGGCTATTTTGAAAGGGTTATGTAATATGACATAACAGTACAAAAATGGTAACAGGGCATGACATAAAAAGAAATAATATTTGTTGAGATACAAAAGAAAGTAGAATTATATTGGTGATAATACATCTTAACAGAAGGACATATCAATCAATGTTTTTAATTACATAAAACTCTTCCATCTGGTACAATTCTAGCAAGAAAATAAATGCTAAAGTGGAATGCTTAATCTCATTTTACAGGGTGAATAATAATAATGAAGTAGAGTGAAACAAACTATTCTTATGTGCTAACTTCTTTTGCAACAGCATACAGCTGGATTCTATCTTTTATTGTATATAGTATTTAAGAATTCTATTTCTTTAAGCTTTGATCAAGTAGTTTACTTACATCTGGTTCAATTTCACACTTGATACAGAGAGTGTATAAAGGGTCAGGTGGGTGTGTATATCCATCTATAATAAAAAGAGGACAGGCCTTGCTGGTGTGGCTCAGTGAATTAAGTGCCAGCCTGCAAATCAAAGGGTCGCTGGTTCGATTCCCAGTCAGGGAACATGCCTGTGTTGTGGGCCAGGTCCCCAGTACGGAGCATGTGAGAGGAAACCACACACTGCTGTTTCTCTCCTTCTCATTCTTCCTCTCTTCCCCTCAGTCTAAAAATAACGTAAATAAAATCTTAAAAAAATAAAAGATTTTGTCCAATTAAAAAAAAGTGTGGACCATCTATAAAATATACACACATAATTATGTACAATTTAATTGCTATTTCTATTGTCTTAATAAACATCTATCAGTATGACTTTAAAATTGTTAAAAGTAAACTAGTTAAACTTAAGAGATGTTACTTTAATTCCAAATCTCACTTTGATTGTTGATATGAGTCTACTGCCATATATATTTAATCGACTACCATTTATATATTTAAAATATGTATACTTTTGCACTGGCTGGTATGGCTCAGTGGACTGAGCGCTAACCTGTGAAGCAAAGGGTTGCCGGTTCCATTCCCAGTCAGGACACATGCCTGGGTTGCAGGCCAGGCCTCCAGTAGGGGGTGCTCAAGAGGCAACCACACATTGATATTTCTCTCCCTCTCTTTTTCCCTTCCCCTTCTTTCTAAAAATAAATAAATAAAATCTTTTTTAAAAAGATAAAATACATATATCATTCAGAATGGTAGATGGCATTTAAACACTCAAAAGTGTTAGATATTGTTATTATTTTACTTTTACATTTACATTGTGTATTTTCATGAAATATTTTGTCTCTTTAGGGTCAGTTATTTTAGGATAAAGTTGGTATAGATCAGTGTTATCAAGTAAGATTTATAAGACTGTTGATTTACAGAAGTTGCCCAAATGCTGTATTATTTTTTCCATAATAGTTTTTCTAATATTTACACATCGGGAGGGCATTTCTTTGGAAAAAAAAAAAAAAGTAAGGTGTACAAGAACAGAAAAGTGTGAAATGCTACCTTTCTCTAATAAAAAAGAGAAAATAAGATTATTCATAGATGTATTTGTTTATTTTATGCAGATAAGTGCATACATTCAGTGTACAAACATGCACTCAAGAATGTAAAAACAAACAACTATATATGGTAATAGGGATGAAAGCAAGACTTTGAGAATATTTTAATACAATATTTACTTTTGAAGCATGTCGATTTTAATTTTTTTGATTTTAAAAAATTAAAAACAAAAAACAAAGCTAACAAACATGCAAGATAGTACAATAATTCAGATAAATTTGAAATGCACTCTTATGACTGTGCTTTCAGGCAAATATTCTCCGGTGAGATATACTCTCTTGTTTGAGATAATAGGTTCTGTATAAGTTAGAGAAATGTTCAATAATTTGATACTTTACTCTTTCACTTCACTGACAAAATATTATGACACTTTTAGCTTGAGGATGAGCCACAATGGTATCTTAAGAATGAAGGAATGTATAAATGGTTTAATGGTTCTTGACACTTGATTTATTTCACGTTTCAAAAAGATACTGATAATAAATATTAACTCATGTTAAAACCACATAGAATGTTAATACAAAACATGACAACATGACAAAAAAGTATTTTCAAGGGCTAAATGCAACTGAAAAAAACATACCATTAAGAAAATGAAAAGGCATTGCACTGACTGGGAGAAACTATTTACAGCACTTATGTCTGAGAAAGCACTTATATCTAGAATATGCAAGGAACTCTTACGTCTCACTAAAAAAAGAAAAAAACAATATAAAAATGAGCTTCACAAAAGATATACAAATAAATGCTTTAAAAAGTGCCCAACATCATTAGCCTTCAGGGCAATGAAAATTAAATTACAATAAGACACCACAACATATTCACTAGAATTGGATAAAATGTATGGACTGGGATGTGTTGTAATTGGACTCATAGATTGTGGTGGTAATGTAAAATGGTATAACCACTTTGTAAATCTAATGGCAGTTTCTCCTAGAGTTAAATGCACTCCTTGTAATTCAAGAGAAATTTTCCCAAGATAAATGAGTACATATATTCATAGGAAGACGTCCATTTATAGCAGCTTTATATATATGGCCAAAATCTGGAAAGAACTCAAAAGTCCATCAAGAGGTAAATATATAAACAAAATCTCGTACACCCATGCAAAGGAAATATCAGTCAGCAATTAAAAGGATTGAATTACACACAACATTAATGAATCTCAAAATCATTATGCTGAGTGAGCCAGATATAAAAAAAATTTGTACTACATGATCTAGTGAAACTCTAGAAAGTACTTAAACCTTTAGATAACAAGTATAATTTATGTTCACAGAAAACAATTCATTGCATGCCTGGGACTGGGAGTATGGGGTATTTCAAAGGCAATATTTTTTGTCTTTGAATCTAAAATAGCACTGAAAATAGTTTCAGTGAGAAATCTCTCCTAATTTTTTGATCTACCTGTATCTCTAAATCCACAGCCATACTATGGAAATAAAAATTGACAGTCATTTGCAAGGGCCTAGATGTTTGAATTAAGATTTTCAAATTTGAAAATATATGAATTGTTTTATTGCTGACACTATTACAGATGTCCTCCACAGTTCCCACTTTCCTCCCCTTCACCAAGCCCCATGCCAACCTTCACCACATTATCGTCTGTGTCCACGGGCCTTGTATATATGCTTATGTTCTATGTTAGGGGGACTGGCTAATCTCTTCCGGTCCCCCTAACCTCCTGCCCTCTCAGATTTATCAGTCTGTTCCAGTTGTCCATGCCTCTGGTTTTGAAAATATATGGATTTCTGACCAAACTGGCATTTTAATTACACACATCATAGGCCAACCTTATTGCAAACACCAAGTGATATTAGGTTAACATTTTTTAAAATAAGAATAATACTGTCTTCCTTAAGAAAAAAAACAAACAAAAAAAACAGAGAGAGAGAGAGAAAGACAAAGATCTGAAATGGCGTGGAGTAGGTAGAAGTTATATTCACCTTCTCTGATGACCAAACTGGAATACTGACTAAAATATAACAATCAACCTGAATAACCACCTGAAGTCTAGCTGAAGAGAAGTCTTATAAGAATGATTTACAGAAGAAACCACATCGAGGGTGGTAGGAAGGGTGGAGATTCAAAAAGCCTGGCCCAGCTTCCACAGGCAGTGGTTGAGATCCAGAGGGATATCTCCGCTGCAAAGGTACAACCCTGAGAAGCAAGGGGCCTCAACTCCGCACTGTGCTCCCCAGCCCGGAGCACTAGAGGCAGGAAAAGGCACCCATAAAACATCAGACTGTGAAAATCAGCGGGGATTCTGTCTGCCAGGGAGAGACAGGAGTCTGATAGCGACACAGGCACGCTACTGAAGTGTAAGTGCACAAAATCTCATTTGCAGTCACTCACCCTGGGGTCCAGGGAAGAGTGCAGAGTGGACAAAGTCATGTGAGTGGAGACTGAGGTTTGTGGCTCCCAGGAGAGAGTTAAAGGGAAAGCTGCCAGAATACCCCTCCCACACCAAAGACACCATCTTTCTAGTGCAGAACACTCGCCTCTATACAGCATCAGCCTGGGACAATGCAAAAGCCCTACCCTTAGGACTCCCTGTTGCCTCACCCTGTGAAGCTCACACTTTGCAGAAGAGTCAGTAGCCTGGGCCTGGGGTATAGGGATCTGGGCAGACACAGAGGGTCTCAGTGACTGAGTTCTGTGGTTTTGGGGTAGGGGTTAACCCCCACCTTCCTGTGAACCTAACTAGTACCTCCCCTTACCCGGAGATTCACTAGCCCCACTGGGCTCCCCACAGCCTGCCATGCCAAGCTCAGGAACTCAGGAGGTCTGGGAAGAATCTGGGACAGACTGAGTTTTGTGGCACTAGGAGAGGAGTCGTTTTTCCCTTACGTGCCTAACCAGTGCAGAGCCCTTCTGTCTCAGGGCCATATCTTCGTCTGTTTGAGCCTGATACATTCTGCTGGCCTCACTCTGATGATTCCTCGAAACCCTGCCTTATTGAAAGGTTTGAGAACACTTGAAGGGTGGCAATTAGCCTTGGTGCACCCTGGAACTTTTGCTGAGTAGTGTCAATACGAGCAGTGGCACTGAGATTGAACCTGTATGAAAACTGGTAAACACCACTCGCCCCTACCTGGTGACTCACTGAGGACCCACCTCTTGCAACTCAAGTACCACCAGAGGCTCTTTTACTGACTGAGCCTAACAGGCAGTCAGCAGGCAGTTGGCAAATGGAGGTGGATCTTGGGGTGCCTTAGACCTTTCGCTGACCTGCCCCAGGCTCAGTACTTGTGGAACCTGGCTTTGGTGCACATGTCAGTTCTTTCCACACACATCCAAGCCCAGCAGAGGCAACCAAAATTGTAGATCCCTTGTAGCACCGAACAGATTTCCCAGGGCCATACACAGGCTGCATCTGACCTTGACCTGCACCAAAGTCACTTTCAAGAGGCTCCTGAACAAATACATCCAGTGGAGAGCTTCGGACACATCAGAGAAAAATCTAATTACCTACTCAAGCACACATACAAAAGAGCCTCCCAGTAAGCACCAGATTCTGCTGAGCCAGATTCTGCTTTGTGTGGTTAGTCTGCATAACAGCTCATATAACATGGTTGGGGCCAGTCCTCAGTCAGCCAACCTGAGGGTCAACCCCATGTATGAACAGACTATTAGCCATGAAGACACGATTACAACAGGACAGCTCACGTAACTCATACAGGGACATTCCTGGAGCACCCAGCTAAGGTGACCAAGGACACTGTGCCTCCATATTGACTCCACTTCTACCCAACAGATATATTTAGGTCTGTATGCCTAGTCCTATATAACACTACCCCTTCTCTCTCATCATTTATTTATAACATCAGAGCCTGAGACTTTCTTCTACGCAAGATACAGAACCTCAGAAAACATTTTGGAAAAGACTGATTAACTGAGATGCAAACAAATTAAAACACATCACATTGCAAAATCCAAACCAAACCAAACAATCAAACCAAAAATCTACATAAAGCTAAAGATTGACAAGAAACTCGGTTAACGCCTCATATACCAAACACTTCATATAAGGTGATATGACAAGAGCAACTAATTTCATAGCATAAATAGGCAATTAGATAAATGATCAGGCACTTTATAAAAAAAGGGATCCCACAGGCTAATCTATATATAAAGAAAACAAATTTCACTAATAATTAAATGCAAATTAAAGGAGGTTTCATCTATCAGATCAGCAAATTGCTGAAAGTTTTAGTAATATGTGATAGCAAAACCATAAATAGTCTTGTGGGAAGGTCAAGTGGTGCATTATTTCTGCATGAATTTCAAACATATGCATTGTATTTCATTAAACATATATGTTTGATCACAGCTAGGAATTTTCCCAATGACCATATTCCCAAAATATATGCAATATTGTTTGTAATAGCCATATACTATAAACAATCAACCAAAACATTCAACAATAGGATATTAATTAAATAAAACTTTGCATTTTTATAATTAAATATTTTGTTGCTATTTAAAAGAGGGAGCAAGATTTGTATTGCTAAGATGAAAGTTTTTGAGATCTATTTTAAATGTAGAAAAGTAATGTACAGTATATTATGGATAGTCAGCTACTTTGTTTTCTTTTTGAACACATAACCCATTCCAAGTGCTCTACCTACATGTTTCACATAAATAATCACCTTCTGTAGTCTAACCCAATCTCTTATCCTTGACCTTCAACTGTCTGCACTGCAATTTGTCATACATCATGGATCTAGATTAAAATATGAATTTGGTAATAGGACTCATTGTTTTAAAGCTCTAAATTCCAGCCTCAAAAATATTTTGTATTAAGCCACATGTAGACAAAATAATTTACCACTGCATGCATATTTAACCCCTTTGTTATTTTTTGTTTGATAAAATCTTTAGTAAATAACCATGTAATTAATGCAAATTACTAATAAAAAGGTGTGGTTTTCTATTTTAACCCACCAAACATGATCTATCAATACTGATAAATAACAGTGCAATATTTTCATCCTTACTGACATGAAAAGTACAGTTCTTTATTCCCTCAAATTTGAGAACTTAAAAAAATAAACATTTATCTCATAGTTTCTGTGTATCAGGAATCTGGGAGTGGCTTAGCTGTGTGGTTCTCACTTAGGGTTTCTCACTGAGGCTGCGGTCAAGCTATTAGCTAAAGCTGCTTTTATCTTAAGGCTCCATCAGGGCTGGAGAAACTGCTTTCAAATTCACTCATGTAGTAATTGGCCAGGACCAGGCTCTCCTCCTGGCTGTTGGGGAGAACTTCCATTTCTCCCCATATCCTAGTGTCTCTAAATGTTTTCTCTTTCTTGGCAGCATTGAGCCTATTGTAAAGAAAAAGTTAAAATAACTATTTTACCGAACGCTCTATAACTCCTTTTTCTTTATAACTTAGAAAAGGACATCATGATGTTATTAAGTATACAGACCTGACTTCCTTGATTAAAACACTGAGAAATGGCCTTAAATCAAGAAAAGAGGGAAATCCTAGTCTTTAGTTGGAAAGTTTTTCATACTAAGTTACTCAGGTTGGGAGTTAGATCTGGAGACACCCAGGGCTGGTTACTGAATCTTCAAAGAGGCCAATTCAGAGTAACACAATAGAAATGTACTCATGGGCTTGACCACATGCTCCAGCAGTTACACTAATTCAGTGCAGTGTCAACCAAGTGCTGAATTAGGGATTATTTAATATTTATGTTATGTGCTTAAGGGCTGGAGGTAAAATGTGTACTATACTGAGAGCATGAAGGTTTACATTTAGTTTAATTTTTATATGTGCTACCGTTTTTACATGGCACATTCAAAGCATAAAAATATTCATATTATTTTGGTAGCATCTCGAGACTTCCCAGCATGCTTCTTCGATTTATGTCAGAGGCTGTGGTTCTCATCACTCCTGTGGCAATCAGAGCCCCTCACTGCTTCCTGCAGGGAGCAACGAGTGTCTACGAGGTGCCCCGCATTCTCCCACAGAATGGTAAATAAACGAAGTATTTACACATCACACTCCCTTTCTAGTAGATATGGGATTGCTTCTTGTCTGCACAGCTGCATTAAAAGGCAGCAGCCTCTCACCAATTCTTCATTGCAGTCCAGCATCAGTGTTGCCTTCTGTCTGGGTCACTTGGTTGTGTATGATTTTTCTAACACTTACTGCCAATGGTATGCTGGGTCAAGCACTTACTTACAGGAGCTGATGGCTAAATTTTCAGGAAACTTACCAAATGGTAGTTACGTTATTGGTAGCTTGCAATGGGCAGTAGTGACATGTTCACGCCAACCTTACTGCAGTACCCACCTCAGCCTGGGAATCCCAGGAGTATCCTGTCCCCTACCCAGCTTTCTCAGCTGGATTCTGCCACAAACTGAATTTTGGGAATTGGATTATAGGACTCCCTTCCCACATGTTTTGGGAGAACATGCTTTTATTTTACCTTTGCTTTGCTTGAAATTACCATGCCCTCTGTCTGAACTGTTATATTTTCTCCGTTGTAAGTCACACGTGCCTACAATTAGGATAGATTTTTTGTGTCCTATTTTGGTTCTGGATCTTGATTGTTACCTTTCCTGAGATACTATTTCTTCCTTTTCCCCATTTTCCTGTACTTTCTATCCCTCCATACCTGTATCACCAAAAATGTAGGTGAGAGATGAGCTTCAGTGGATGCTCCCAACAGCTAGCACCGACAGACGTAGACTCTTTGGACAGACAGGGAGATGTGTGAGAATGAGACTCCCTCTTTGATGCTCTGCTGGATCGTTTTCCTACCATGATTTTACAAAGTTCATTTTTGTAACATGTAGAAACAAATAGTTGGGCTCTTTGGGCATTCAGAAGTCCAGTCTTTACTGGACTTGAATGACATGGGTCATTAATTGAGAATGTAAAAAAAGTTTCCTTGGAACTATAACAAAATACCTTTTTGAAAAGTCAGTCAGTTTGTCAGCGTGGCTACATGATGTCACATAAATTGGCTTGGCTTTGAAAAGTACCTGAATCAGCCATTTGTTCTGAATTTAGATAGATAGGGTGATGATTACCAACTGAAATTTTATCTGAAAACACTGAATTCCTATACTTATTAGCCTATATTTCTCTAGCAGGCTTTATTTTTTAAGATTTTTTTTCTTTTTAAAGATTGTATTTATTTATTTTTAGAGAGGAGGAAGGAGGGAGAAAGAGAGGGAGAGAAACATCAATGTCTAGTTGCCTCTGGCGCACCCCCTACTGGGAACCTGGCCTGCAACCCAGGCATGTGCCCTGACTGGGAATTGAACCTGCAACCCTTTGATTCCCTGGCTAGCATTCAATCCACTGAGCCACACCAAGTAGGGCATCTCTAGCAGAATTTAATGTCACCTATAAGCACATTTATTCTTTCAATATATATTATTATTAATGTAATTTCAGAAATACTCTATGAATCTTATAAAACTATTCATATAGTATAAATGTATACAGATACACTAAAGACCTACTCATCTCTTTTTTGTTATAATTCCACTCTCTTCACAAAAAATATTTTTGTCAACAAAAATTTAATATTTACCCTATTATATAAACACAAGGTCTGCCCAGAAAAAGTCCACCTGTTGTTAATGTAATGAGAACGTTTGAGTGACATCAAGGAGAGTGGACTGGAATGAGCATACGTGAACAATGACGACTTCACTGTTCTAGTCAGTGGGCGCAGTAGAGCCGTAGTGTGAGCATAGGTACTGAGTGGCCATGCATTCAAAATGACTGAGTGAGTAGAGCAATAAATCTGCATCAGATTTTGCATGAAGCTTGAAAATTCCCCTCTGGAAACTATTCAGATGATTCGGAAGGCTGCAGCTATAGGCAACTGGTGATTGGTGCCCACTCATGCATCACATCTTATGAAGAGTTTTGGGGTGAAACATCAAATCACCCAGGTGACTCAGCCCCTTTACAGCCCAGATTAGGTGTCCTGCGACTTATGGCTTTTCATAAAATTAAAATCTCCTTTGAAAGGGAAGAGATTTCAGAGTATAGATGAGATTCAGGAAAATATGATAGGGCAGCTGATAGCAATTGGGAGAACTGTGGGAGGTCCCAAGGTGCCTACTTTGAAGGGGACTGAGATGTCATTGTCTTATGCACAGTGTTTCTTGTATCTTGTACCTTTTTTCATAAATGTCTCTATTTTTCATACTACATGGCTGGATACCTTCTGGACAGATCTCATATATTTTCATTTTGTAAACTTGAATGCATTTTAGAAGTAAGACTTTCATTTAAAAATATATCTGTTCAAATTTTTTGCTTCATTACATGTATCTCCTTTATTCAGTTAATAGTATTTTATTTTAATATGTGGGTGTATCACAACTTACTTAAAAATTGTTTTTTGATACTTAGGTAATTTTAATTTTTTAACCATTAAAATTAAACATTTTTGACATAAATATTAGGTGCATATTTTTGTAAAGTAAATTTTTAGAAATGAGATTACTGTATCAAAGTGAATATGCATGTCAGATTTTGAGAGATACTTTCAAATTGTCTACTAATATATATATATATATATATATATATATATATATAGCACTATTCCTCCTGTGAAACTTATATAAAAATATTCACCCTTCTAAAATTATAAATGTCATGTTCTAAATAAATATTTTTACTCATTTTTACTGAGAACATATCTATTCATAAAGGAACCTGAAAGAAGATGATGTAATGTTATTCTTGATTTTTCTCTATTTCTTGTAGGAAAATAAAATATTCTAAAGCGTGTGGTGGAGGAATGTAATGGAAGAGTTCAATATTTAGTTGACCATTGGGACTATAGCAAAGAATGTGAATAATCTGTACTGCAAATGATTAGAATAAATGCTGCCTGTGAGAGAACTGTAGGAAAAGAGTAAGATGACTGATTAAATATTTAACAGGAATAAATAAAACACGGGGGATATAATCTGTGGTTTTTCAAAGAAATTACATGGACATAGTTTAACATTTCAGAACAAAAATGAATAGAGATAAGGATAGAAATCAACCTGGCAAGTAATATTTTGGAAAATATTGAACATGAGGAAACATGCCCCAGTTTGTGAAGAAATTCTTGTAATTAGCCATGAGGAATTACCCAAAACCTTCCACCCTCCACAAACAAGATGTAAAGCTCATATTATTAAATAAGAACCAGATTACAAATGTGTTTTATAAAGTTTATTAGCTTTTATCATAGCTATGGAATGAAAATCATAACATTTGAAACATGTGACATAATTGATTAGGAAGGCTCACGGGAGTGTGGATTTAGACAAAAGAGGGAGTTGGTAAGTTTTGTGGAAGGGGACTGGTGGTATATTTGAATTAATGCACAATAAGCCTAAAAAGCTATCCCTAAATATCAATGAGATTTTTTTTAATTATGATATGGTACCAAGGTGTATAAACTCTTTATTCCAAGTGATTAAAAAAAAATTGTCATTTAAAAAAAACTAGCTGCAATTGTTGGTTTTTCAAGGATAGAACATGAATATCAGATTCTCCAGAGTTAGGCTATTTCCCTTTCTGATTACAAGTCTGCTGCATGGTCCTTTCCTTGAAAATATCCACTATCATGCTCTCTCTTAGAACTTTCCTGAATATAACCCCAAATTCTCCTTTTTATTTGCTTGTGAAAACTTGCTAGATGTGTTATAATATCTATGATGTTATTTTACTATCCTAGCATTTAATAATTTCTGTTTATGTTCAACATTCATTATCTCTCTTTTACTATTTCAATTTCTAGTTATGAAATGGGGAGGCAGTTTTTTATACAATAGAAATATTTTTGTATCAACAAAAATATTGAGTCACAATGCCTCTAGGAGTTAGCCAGATACTGACTGTGGTTATTTCAGAGTTTGCACCTCATCTGAAGAAGAAGCAAAGCTCCAGATGATTCATAATCATGCAGAAATACTCAACTAATATTACTATATCAGCCAGGATAGAAATAGAACCAATAAAATCAATCTCTCACTCTCTCTCTCTCTCCCCCTCCCTCCCTCTGTCCTTTTTCCTCCCTCTCTGCCTCTCTCTCCTCTCCCCCCTCCCCCACCTCCCTCCAGCTCAAGAATAAGAAAGCGATTATTCTAAGGAATTGGTTTATGTGACTGCTAGAAGCTGGTTAAACAAATTTAGAATCTACAGAGGAGTTTGTCAGGAAGGGCAGGCTAGAGATCTTCGGCAGGAGCTGAGGCTGCTGTCCAAAGACAAAATATCTTCTTCAGGGAAATCTCGGTACTGCACTTAAATCCTCTTAACTGATTGTATCAGGCCCACCCAGATTATCCAAAATAATTTCTTTTAATTTAAGTCTACAAAATACCTTCATAGGAATCTAGACTACCATTTGACTGAACAGGGCTAGCTAAGTGGAAACACAAAAGTGACCACCAAAGTTGCCAAATCTGCTTTTTGAAAAAAAACTAAAAACACTGGCTTTCATAAATGTCAAGTTATTGGATTTTTTATTTTTTTAATGTAAAATATATATTTATTTTATTTTTAATTTTTATTGTATTTTTCCATTACCATTTAGTCCCCTTACCCCCCCTCATTGTTTGTTCAAAGTCAAACAAAACAAAATAGAATGTTTTTCTTCTAAATAGGGTAACCAACTGTTTTGATTTTCCTGGGACTATGAGGTTTCCTGGGACACTGGACTTGAAAGTGCTAAAACTGAGATAGTCTAGGGCAAGCTAAGATGGTTGCTCACCCTATATCCGTAACCCCACCCCCAGCCCAAACAAACACAGATTTTGCATTTTCCAATTGTGCTTTTGAATTTAAGGCTGTCCTGAATTTCCAGGAGGTAAAAAGGTGCCAGTGGAACTAAAGTTTGAAAAGCGGTTATCAGTCTATGACCTGTTCCAACTCATCTTGGGGACACATGTTTACATCAGTGACATTCCCACTGGAACAATGATTCTATCGGTGAAGGTGGGCCAGGGACAAGGGCTTAAAGAGTGACAGATTTTCTAGTGGATTGTTCATCTGTGATTTCATGGAGGTGCAATTGTGAAAAACTTTACTTGATTCTAATATGTTTGCTATGGGAATACATGGTTCCACCATCTTAGAAAGTCATTAAGTCCATTTTTAAGGAAGTTAAATCTCGCATGAGAGCTAAAAGATGGATAGAGTTCTACACGTAAAAACTTAAAGGGGAAATGGAGATGAGAGGCATGTGATCTAGTTGGATAATGTCTTCAGTAATGCTGCTTCTGCTGAATGCAACAAGAGTTTTCATGGTAAGCTATAAAATTTTCTTAGGATGTAGGCTGATAACATGGCATCAAGCTCAGTTTAATAAAATAAATTTTAGAGGGTACTAAAAACATATGTCCCAAATATAAGATCCCTTGATGAGCTGGGCACATTCAACTTAAGTTTCATTTCCACCTAAGGTTGAAGCATTTTAGCTGAATACATTCTTTAATAGAGCCGACCTTACTTCTGGAAGTAGCTGAATGGTCATGGCAGATGATTCAAAATTTCTTAAATTCACTTTGACTTTAAGACAGTCTTAGTAATAGTTATATTTTCATGATTAGATAGCATACATGCTGAAATTGGCTGTGTCTATTTTGCCTCACTTCAACATAAATTCTATCTGTCCTTATCGTATGCATTATCACGCTAATCTAAGAGCCAGCATTCTAAGAACTATCTAGAATTTTGATTGAATTCTCAATTAGTATTACTGTATTGTCTGGCTTTTTTGTGAAATGTCCATAGTCTTGAGTCATTTCCTGAAGAGTAGTTTACATATTCAGTAAAAGGCTTTTATTTTCAAGACTTATTTAGAAAATAAAATGTAAGGAAAAACATAGCTGTAAGGCCACATAACCCCAAATATACTACAACGTAACTACATAACGAATCTCAAGTTAGTAGATGTTATGCTTAGGACTACCTGAATTTTTAGTGGTTTAGCAAAATCGATCATCAAGAATTACAAAATAAAACTCACATCAAAGACACAAAAGAAATAGTGCCAGAGGAAAGGGACTCCATGTATCAAACCCCTGGGTGTGAGAAATTACTACTTAAGAAATTAAAAGAAGCCTGGCTGGTGTAGCTCAGTGGATTGAGCGTGGGCTGGGAACCAGAGGGTCCCAGTTCAATTCCCAGTCGGAGCACATGCCTGGGTTGCGGGCCAGGTCCCCAGTGAGGGCCATGTGAGAGGCAACCATACATTGCTCTGTCTCCCTCCCTTCTCCTCTCTCTGAAAATAAATAAATAAAATCTTTAAAAAAAAAAAAAGAAATTAAAAGTGAACTTTGCCCCAGTGCTTCTTTATCCTGCTTGGCATGTGAATAATTTCATTATTTTATATCATAATTGAGTTAACTGTGGGTTAATGATGGGATTGATGATAATTTTAACTTTTTAGAGGTATTTCTCTGGAGAGATCTATGCGCTATAGCTACTTATAGCCAACAAGAAATTCAGTATCTTCAATGATATAGGTTTGTATAATATAATGAGCTCATTTTATAATCCCTGCCAAAACTTCATTCAGTATCACAGTAGGCTCTCAAAGGTCAATAGCACTCTATCATGAAGCCACCTATAAAATATGTTTTGTTTTGTTTTTATTTAAGAATTTTTGTAGTTGGTGGTAGCATTAAGACACATGGGATGCATTTAGATCTAGTTTTCTTTTTGGTAAAACTTGTCTCATTTTGACAATTGTTGAAGTCATTAATTACTTTTTTAAGATTTTATTTATCTATTATTAAAGAGAGGGAAAGGGAAGGAGAAAGGGAGGGAGAGAACATCAATGTGTGGTTGCCCCTCACATGTCCCCAACTGGTGACCTGTCCCACAACCCAGGCATGCACACTTACTGGGAATCGAACTGGTGACCATTTGGTTCGCAAGCCTGTGCTCAATCAACTGAGCTACACCAGCCAGGGCCTAATTATCTTTATAATTAAAATCTGTTTAGTGTTCCCAAATGCAATAAATGATTGATACAAATAATTGTTTTCATCTTATATAACTAAGAGTTTTACATTATCACAAGCAAAAGAGTCATAGTTCTAGAGTTATACTGTATTATTAAATACTTTTCTTGCCCTGGCTGGTGTAGCTCAGTGGATTGAGCATGGGTAGTGAACCAAAAGATCGCTGGTTCGATTCCCAGTCAGGGCATATGCCTGGTTGCAGCCCAGGTTCCTAGTGGGGACCACATGAGAGGCAACCACACATTGATGTACTTCTCCCTCTCTTTCTCCCTCCCTTCCCCTCTCTCTAAAAATAAAAAAAAATTAAAAATGCTTTTCAGAGAATTAAAATGTTTAGATTAATAAGTCATTAGCAAGTTTATAAGTTGAGTCACACATGGAATACTGTGTTATATTACATATAATATATAATTATAATATATATTACATTATCAGTATACGTTCATTTATATTATATTTATGTAGTATACAATTATATTTAATATATTATAATATATAATAGAATATATTACATATAAACATATTTTATATGACCATATATTTTATATATATTATGTATATTTTATATTTTCTCTATATTATATATAGCTCAGCCATATGAAAAGAGATAGTGCCATGTGTGACAACATGGATAAATCTTGACATACTGAGCAAAATAAGCCAGATAGAAAAATTCAAGAATCATATGATTTCATTTGTATGTGGGATATACAACTGAAAACAACAAATGAACAAACAAGACAAAAAACAAAAGCTCATAGATATAGACAACAGTATGGTGGTTTCCAGGGGGAACGGTTGTGTGAGGGTAGTAGAGGGTAATGGGGGTCAAATATATGGTGATGGAAGATTTGAGTTTGGGTGGTGGGCACACAATGCAATGTATAGATGATGTATCAGAGAACAGTGCACTCAAAACCTTTATAATCTAATTAACCAATGCCACCCTAATAAATTTAATTTTAAAATAAAAAAGCTGGCACATCTTTTATTATTATTATTATTGTTCCAGTAAAGTTGTCTCCATATCCCTCATACTCTCCCGCGCCCCACCCACTCCTGCCTCCCATCCTCAATCCTATCCCCCTTTGGCTTTGTCCATGGGTCCTTTATATATGTTCTTTGACAACCCTGCCCCTACTTTCCCCTGTTATCCCCATCCCCCTTCCCTCTGGTTACTGTCAGTTTATTCATTTCAATATCTCTGGTTATATTTTGCTTGCTTTCTTGTTTTGTTGATTAGGTTCCACCTATAGGTGAAATCATATGGTATTTGTCTTTCATCGCCTGGCTTATTTCACTTAGCATAATGCTCTCCAGTTCCATCCATGCCGTCATGAAAGGTAGGAGCTCCTTTTTTCTTTCTGCTGTGTAGTATTCCATTGTGTAAATGTACCACAGTTTTTTAATCCACTCACTTACTGACGGGCACTTAGGTTGCTTCCAGCACTTGGCTATTATAAATTGTGCTGATATGAACATTGGGGTGCATAGGTTTTTTTGAAATGGTGTTTCAGATACTTAGGGTATAATCCCAGCGATGGAATTGCCAGGTCAAAAGGCAGTTCCAATTTTAGTTTTTGTTGTTTTTTTTTTTTTTAATATATTGTATCTTTTTAAAAAGATTTTATTTATTTATTTTTAGAGAGAGAGAAAGGGAAATAGAGAGGGAGAGAAACATCAATGTGATGTTGCTGTTCGCACTTCCCCTACTGGGACCTAACCCAGGAATGTGCTGTGACTGGGAATGAAACTGGCAACTCTTTGGTTTGCAGTCCAGTGCTCAATCCACGAGCCACACCAGCCAGGGCCCATTTTTAATTTTTTGAGGAACTTCCATACTGTCTTTCCACAGTGGCTGCACCAGTCTGCATTCCCAACAACAATGTACTAGGATTCCCTTTTCTCTACAACCTCGCCAGCATTTGCTGTTTCTTGATTTGTTTATGATGGCCATTTGGACTGGTGTGAAGTGGTATCTCATTGTGGTTTTCATTTGCATCTCTCTGATGGTTAGTGATGCTGAGCATCCTTTCATATGTCTCTGGGCCCTCTGTATGTCCTCCTTAACATCTTAAAGCATTATGATTTTTCACTGCTCTATTTGTTAAAGTTTTCATTATTTCTCAACTGATAAATCCTGTTATTTTTCTAGGATGGGTAAAAGCTTTTAAAAAATGCTGTATTAAATATAAAGAGTCATTCTTAGGTAATTTAAGTTTTAAATTGGAGTTTAGTGACTAATGATTTTAAATATATACTTATAAACATGGATTATCTCGTTTAGCTGTTGCTGTTAAGATTTATATATTGAAGCTTTTTGAATTTTAATATTTGTTTTACTTGGAAATTTGTTGCCTCCTGATGTGTTAAATTGTACAGTCTTAGGTTGTACTGTGGTTACTTGCAATGACAAGGTGCCAGGAAAAAAAATTATTTTATTTAACTTTTCATGTGGAACTGAATTTACACTGTTCAAAGTGACAAACCTTTATTCGAAATAACATATATATGGTGTTAGAATGATTATATGAATATCAAAATGAATGTTTTAGAAATATATTTTATATTTAATAATAATTTATGTGTCAAGAAAGTGCCTCCATACTGCATATTTTGACATATTTTATTCACTAAGCAGAAAGCTGAAGCCAAGGTTTGGATCGATATTTTCTGTAAGTGAATGAAGATATTTGCCTACATTCTTTTTTTTAAAGACTTTATCTTTAGAGCAGTGTTAGGTTCACAGCAGACTTTAAGGAGGTACAGATGTTTCCTGTATATCTGATACTTTCCTACATGCGGTCTCCTCCATTATCAACATTTCCCACTAGAGACACATATTTGTTAAAATTGATAAACAGATATTGACACATGGTAATTATCCAGTCTACGGTTTACATCACAGTTCTTGCCGTTGTGTATTCTATGGGTTTGGACAAACACAATGACATGGATGCATTGTTATAGCATCATTCAGAGTGTTTTTACTGCTCTAAGGTCCTGTGTTCTTCCTATTTACTCCTTCTCCCCCAAACCCAGTCTCTGGCCAATATTGATTTCACTATGTCCACAGTTTTGTCTTTTCCTGAATGTCACATAGTTGTAATCACACAGTATGTTGCCTTTCCAGACTGGCTTCTTTTACTTAGTAACATGCAGTAAGTTTTTACATGTCTTTTCATGGCTTGAAAAATCATTTCTTTTTAATGCTGAATAATATTTTCTTGTCTGGATGTACCATGGTTTATTTATCCATTTACCCACTGAAGGACATTTAATGACTTCCGAATTTCAGCAATGGTGAATGAAACTGCCATAAACATCCACATGCAGATATTTATGTAGACACAAATTTTCAAGTCCTTTGGGTAAGTGCCAAAACAGTAAGTTGATGTTGGTACATTATTAACCAAACTAAAAAGTACACGAATCTTATGTGTATCATTTACCGGAGTTTCACAAAGTGAATGCACTATGTAATTCAAAGCACACAAAGTTCAAAAATAGGCAAAGTAAATCTGCATAGCTGGAAGCCAAGACCCATCGTGGTAATTCTGGGAAGATGGGAGGTGACTGGAGGGGACCTGAAGGTGTGCTTCTAGGATGTGGGTCAAGTTCTAAACAACTTTTAACATTTCTTGCAAGACAGGTTGATTATTGGCAACAAATTCCCTCAATTTTTCCTTGTCAGAAAAAAGTCATTATTTCTTCTTCAATTTTGAAGGGTGATTACACAGGGTATATAATTTTAGGTTGGTGGTTTTTCTCTTTCTTTTCTCTCTTCTTAAATGGTTGTTCAGGAGAAGTGGGATGTGATTCTTATTTGTATTCCTATTTAGACAAGATGCTTATTTCCTCTCACTTCTTTTAGGATATTTTCATTTTTATTGATTTTCTATTATTTGAAATACCTGGAGGCTTTTTTGGCTTTTATTTTCCCTTGGCATTTTCTGAGTTTCTGAGGTCTATTGTTTGGTATGTGACATTAATTTGGGAAATTCTCAGACCTTATGGTTTCAAATATTTCCTCTGTTCCTTTCTTCTCCTTCTGCTATTCTAATTACACCTATGTTATACTTTTTGCAGTGGTCCCACAGTTCTTGGACATTCTGTTTTGTTTTTCTCAGCTTTTAAGCCCTTTGCTTTCTGGTTTTGGAGATTTCTATGAATATATCTTCAATATATCTTCTATGAATATATCTATAATTCTCTTCTCAGCCATTTACTTTGTACTAATAAGCCCATCAAAGGAATTCTTCATTTCTGTTACTTTTAAACTCTAGCATTTCTTTTTTTTTCCACTCCCCCTTAGGATTTCCATCTCTCTACTTACATTGCCAGTCTGTTCTCGCATGCTATCTATTTTATCCATCTCCTTTAGTACAGTAAGAATAATTAATTTAAATTCCTAGTTTTAATAACTCCAACATCTCTGCCATGTTTTATTCTGATGCTTGCTCTGTCTCTTCAAATGGCAGTGTTTTTTTGTTTGTGTGTTTATATTTGCCTTTCAGTATATCTAATTTTTTCTTGATAGCCAGACATGATGTACCCCGTAAAAGGAACTGCTGTAAATCGGCCTTTGATAACGTGATGGTGAGGCATGGGTGAAGGGGAAGTGCTCTGTAGTCCTATGATTAGGTCTCAGCCTTTCAGGGAGCCTATGCCTCAGGACAATGACCTGCACAAATGTTTCTCATTTTTCCCTTCACCCTTAACTGGGACAGGATGGCTAGTACCGGCTGAAGTTAGGTATTTTCCTTGCTATGAATCAGTTAGGCTCTGATAATATTACAGCTGGTTAGGCTCTGGTTAACTAGTTCCTCCTGAGTTAAGGCCTCGTTAAGAAAAATAGAGTGCTCTGGCATATTACAAGATGGTTCCTTTTTCTCTCCTACTGGAAGCACACGGTGATTTTCCCCCTGATATTTACTGTAAGAACCTGGTCAAACTCCTGGAGGTCCAGTCCCACAAAAATATGGGGTTTCCCTTATGACAGGGAGCCCCTGGAACGTTAACCGTCAGACTGTCCACGGTGAGCATCCAGCACTTGGTCAGTGCCCGCAGACATTTTCCTAACCAGCACTGGTGTCGCGCAGTTCCCAGCCATGAATGGCAGGTAAGCTGCGATGCCCTGGACTGCCTGTCTCTCCAGTCCTGGGCCGGCCTTGTCATCTTGCCTCTCAGAGATCCAGGAAAGGTTGTGGATTTTTCAGTCTGTTTGGCTTTTCACTTGTTGTTAAGACAGAGGGTGATTTTCAAGCTTCTTACATGAGGAACAAAACCAAAGTTCACTTAGAGGTTTTTACAAACTCTTATTTATGTTATATAGTTGATTCTTGAACTGCATGGATCCACTTACACGTGCTTCTTTTTTAAATAAATACATACAGTATTATAAATTTATTTGCTCCTATGATTTTCTTAATATTTCTTTCTCTAGCCTATTTCATTGTAAGATACAGTACATAATACATAGAACATACAGAATACGGTTAATTAATTCTCTCTGTTATCTGCAAGACTTCTGACCAACGGTAGGCTATTTGTAGTTAAATTTTGGGGTAATCGAAGTTATATGTAGATTATCAATTGTGTGGGAGCTCAGCACCCCATATTATCTACATTGTTCAAGAGTCAATTTTACATACATATTCAGCACTCAAAATGGAAGGTGTATTAGAATATAAAATTATAATAAATTTTTATTTAGCTATTAAATACCTTTGAAAATGGAAGTGGATTAAACTTCTACATTCATTACTTAAGGCTCAAATAACCTTGAAGAGAATTTGGACACATAAAAATCTCTGATTATTGTCCTAAAGAAATCTGATCTTGTAATTTCCAAGCATATGTATCTTCCTTCTTAACAATATTTGGCATAGAAAGATTATGTATGTGAACAAAATAATATCGTAAGCAACTAAGAGAAAGACCAAAGCAAGCAAGTAATACAAGGTGTTAATTCTGGATTCAAATTCTAGAAGCTGAATTATGTTTCATATGCATTTTATCTCTTTATTTTTGGACTTGGTTATCAAAAATTTAATCTATTAAAACTAATAGGAACATGTAAACATATGCTACTTACATTGGTTACCAGCTCTCAGATAATAAAACTGCTTTACTGAGAATGTAAATAGACTGGGCTGGCGTTACAGATTACTCTGAACACATGTAAAATGTCTAAATTTTAAAAAATCTTATTTCAGGACAAGGTAAAAAGAGAGGCATTGATTTAGAGTGATACTTCTATTTTATGACCTATAAACAGTTCATATAAGTACCTAATTTTCATGCTAGTCTTATAAATCTACAAAATGTTGATTTTGAAATAATTCTCTGCTAGTTTCTATAACAATTTACTGGTATATGAATTAAATGTGTTCATAGGATGGGTTATGAATAATTTTCACAGCCTTCTAGTTTTATTTTCCTGGAACTTACTTTTTATTATTTAAAGAATTCAGTTTAACTTACTGTTTGGAATTACAATACTAAATTGTCTTCAGGCCATTTCAAGTGCAAATTTTGTGGCATACTTTTTTGTTTTTAATTTTAAGATGGAAAATATTGCGACACTTTTATAGGCTGATGGGAATCACTACTGTATAAATAAAAACTGGCGTTTCAGGAGAAAGGAGACGCCTGCAAGACTGATCGATATCTTTAGGTAGTCAGGAAAGGAGTGACTGCCCTTAGCTGGTTTTTAATCATCTTCCAAGGAATGTGAAGGAGTGGGAGAGTATTTAGCAATTCTCTTTTGATCGCTTCTGAGGCTAATTCATAGGCTGAGAGGAAGGACAAGGGAAGAATTAACATGTTTGAGAGGGAAGGAGAAGTTGTGCAATAAATCACAGAGTCAGAGAGAGAATTGATTAAGGAAATGTAGTTGGGTTGCCTATAGAAGTAAAAGCAAAACTGGTGTTTGGTAATTGTGACTTTAAAGCCAATATGATGCTATAAAGAAAGATTTTTGCAAGGGAGTTAAGGAGGCATATGAGGAAAAATTGACTGTAGAACCTAATAGATGTCTAGCAGGCTTAAGAACAAAACAGGAGTGAGAACAAGTGAAGAATCTTCAGGTCCTGGAAGAGTCAAGGAGATTTTTTAGCAAAATGTATCTATGACCATGAAAATCATACCTGAGGAGGGTTGGGGATGATATCATTAGCAAGGAGGAAATCAGGAAATAGTGATATGACACAATTGGAAGTACCATTTCCAAATATATTGAAAATATCAAGAACATTTACAGGACTGATTAAAAAAGAGGAAGGATGAAGTAATTATTGTTATAAAGACGGGGGTGTAGGTAGGGCCTTTCCAGGACAATGAAGGGCCCTGAGGGTCCTTGCTTTAGTGAAGTCTATGGAAGGTGGGTGGCACTGAGCATTTACATAGAACTGCTCATATTACAGTGAATTATTAAGTTATAAATATTCACCTATAGATCATCTGTATTCCAATTTTTACAAAGAATTCCCCAAAAAATTCTCCATAAAAATTTCTCATTAAATTCACTTTATAATTTACTAGCATAAAATAGTATTATAACAATGCTTGTACTACAAAACAAATGACACATATTAAATTTTAGCATTTTAAGTCTCATATAAATGCTTGGTTTCACCATGTTTTTACAGACAAGGAAATAATAGAAGGAATACTCTCATGGAATCTCATATATTATCTTCCATTATTAGTTATTATCAATTTTCAGTTAGCCATGGCTTATCCAGTCCAGGAGATTTTATTTATATATATATATATATATATATATATGTATATATATATGTGTGTGTGTGTGTGTATATATGTGTGTTGTATATATATATATATATATATATATATATGTATATATATATACAACACACTACACACACACACACACACACACACACATATATATATATAAAGAGTTTTTTGGTATACTACCTTGAAGTTACATCACTTTGCTTTCTTCTCTGTGGCATTTCATTTAAAGTTCCATAAAACTTCTGCCATTTTTACTTTCTGTATGAAAATTGTAATTACACGAGTTATGACTTATTTACCAAAGTCCTGGCAGTATCTAATGTTGCTAAAAATTTAGCATGACTCCCAATTGGCATTAAGAAAATGAATATTAACAGTATGGTGGTGCTTCTTCTGTCCCTAAAAATAACATTCTAGGGTCAGAAAAATCACATCAGTCTAATGTGACATAATTTCTCGCTTGCTTTTGTGTTCTTACCTTGAATAAAAACAATAACAAATATGTTTTTTAAACACTGTTCATTGAGCTCTAAGATTATGGACAATTTCCCAGATGGAGTCCAGTTAGAGAAGCATTTTCAGAGTGCATTGTTCCCATCTATAAATGATATAAAGTTTAGAAATGTGACCATAAGTGGAATGGAATAAATAATAGATTAAGATTCTCAAAAGCAATTTTACACAACAGTTCAAGAGCAATAACAAAATAATTATTTTTCTTAATTAGAAAAGACAATTTAATTATGTTTCATTTAAATTGCTGAGATAAAGCTGTCACTTGAGAATACAATGTGAATTAGTGTAATTGTGGAATCATAAATGAAATAATATTTATTAACAAATGTTTTGTGATCTCTCTACAGAGGTAAAAAATGGACCTCCTCCCAGTTAATAGAATAATTAGACCTGATTCTGCAGAATTATCAGTGTCTAATTCAGGGTGAGAGGATGCAGCATCCACAGAGGCCACAGGCAGCCTCCCAAGATCTGTTATGTGAAGGCACATATCCCTGGAATGTGGCCTAAAATAAATACGATGTGCCCTTGGATAACTAAAGAACCTTCCTTTGATAGTTAGAGGTCTTTGATAGTCTTCACCCTGCAGTCAGGTTTGCTTTAAATAAGTTAGGAGCAGGTGAAAGTTATAGAGATCCAAAATTATTAGGCAATTATATAATATTTATATAAATGCAGCTTATGACTAGAAACTAAACTATTTTTTTTAATTTGGGGGTTAAAATATTTTTTAAATTTACTTAAAATTGCACATTAAATATCTGTTGACATCTAGTACCTAGATTTTGGTTTCTAATATCATTTTTTGATGAAAGGAACCAGGATTCCTTGGAGAAATGACTGAGTCTAGAACTGGGAGAGGAAATATAGATGATGAAACTAGAGTATCTTGTGCCAGGATCTAAGGAAGTGATAAAAAGTTAAAAGCCCTCAATGATGAAATATATAAAGGAGATATAAGGGACACCCAAAAGTGCTACCAATGGCATAAGCCGGAAACATTAAGCAGTAAAATAGTATTAGATTATAACCCAAAGTATAAAATTAATATCCATGCTTCCATAACTGATGTAAATTAATCAGTTGGTTGGTTAATAAGGGAGAATAGATATATTTTCCATGGAAAACAGTTCCATATAATTTATGTAGCTACTCCACTCTTAAGGAAGGGGAGCATGACTCCCCACTCATTAATTTTAGGTTTCATATAGAAGCTTTCTTCTAAAGAGTATAGTATGGAAAGTGAGAAAACAAAAAAATAAGTTCATATGGAGAAACCACTACTTGTACTGACATCAAGCTAGATGATCCAGGTTAGCGGGTGATAAGCAGTAAGTCACACTGATGTTGTGCATCCTTGTGGTGATGTGATGAAAATGGTACTTGGCCTCTACGGTCTTTCTTCCCCAAACACATTATACCTCCGTATCATGAAAAAAATCAGACAAATCAAAGTTGAGCGACATTCTGCAAAGTGGTTCACCAGTAATACTCAAAGCCCTCAAGGTCATCAAAAACAAGGAAGGTCTGAGAAAATGTGACAGCCAAGACCAGCCAAAGAGAAATGACTATCAAATGTAATGTATTATCCTCAGTAGGATTCTGGAAGCAAAAATAGACAGTAGGGAAAACCAAGAAAATCTGAATATGTTGTAAACTTTACTTAATAGTCATGACTCAATATTGGTCAATTAATTTTGACAAATGCACCACACTACTGTAAAATAATAATAATAGTGAAAATTTGGTATAGAAATATGGAAACTCTGTAGTATCTTCACCATAATTCTATAAGTCTAAAATGGTCCTAATGTGAAAAGTTTATTAAAAATAATTTTGAGTGAATGATACACATATATTTAAATGTGCATTTAAATATGCATGCTATTATAAAGTTTGAAAGTTTATACATATAATTATTTTAAGAAAAATTAAGAATTTCAAAATACCTCTATTGATACTTTCTTTGTATTTGAATTTTATTTATTGACCTAGTATGATTTCCTGATTTTAAAAAATAACGTGGCTTTGAATCCAGGTTTTATTTTTGCAGAACTAATTTTGTAATTAAATTATAAGTTATATAATTTGGCTTTTTCTGTAGTAAAGAGTTGTATGTTATCTGAGAGCTCCTTAGATTTTTTACAGTGATCTGAGTACAACTGGCAATCTTTGATTACTAATTCTTACAACGAAAAATTCTAAGATGGATTCTTTGTTTGTTAAAAGGGTGTTTTTTGAATCAGAGGACCATGCAAAAGGGTATTTTCAACTTGTTTTTAATGCTTATTTCTTCCAAGTATTACGGAATTTAAAAAACTTTCTCAGTATGAAGTAGATTTATAATTTGGAAAAATCTACTTACCGTATTTTTCAGACTATAAGACACACCGGACCATAAGACACACCTAGATTTTAGAGGAAAATAGGAAAAAAAAAAATTGAAGCAAAAAATGTGGTAAAATATTTAATAACATAAATAACATAATATTTCACCAATGTAAATGTAAAGAGTCAGGTAAGCTACATCCAGACTATAAGACGCACCCCCATTTTCCTCCCAAATTTGGGGGGGAGTGCATCTTATAGTCTGAAAAATATGGTAGTACTTAACAACTTGTGTCCTATTTATGTTTAAAATATAAATGAACACATGCATTTCATATATGTGTAATATTTATAAATCCAAATATCATATTTTTTCTAGTAATATAGGCCTTAGAGATCATTCCAATTTATTTATCCAGATGGAAAAATTCAGGGTATCAGAGGGTCACTATATTTAGGTTAGTTGACTAAAACTACAACCCAGTCTTTCTTAATTACCATTTCAATGCTTCTACCAGTCCATCTCACAGAACCAGTTTACAGAGTAGTATTAAACAGCCTGGTGGAAAAATTCTGTGTTGAAGATGTTAAATAGAAGAATATTACATCACCAAACATCAGTGAAAAGCATACATATTTTTATGGCAAGTACATTGATTTGAGCCCACATTGCTCTATGAAATATCTGTATTCTAAATTCCTATAGTTATTTTTTGTACATTTACAATTAATGATCACCCACACTTCTGCTCTCAGTTTTTCATGATTGATTCTCACTCAATCCAAATAGCTTTTAAGGAAAGTAATGAAGAAAATTGATAAGTAATTTTATTTTAAAACAGTGAGTGTCATTTTTAAGTGATATTCTAATTTTAGTTGAAAGTGTATTTGAAATACTTTGTAACCATCCTGTAGAATGTGAGTAATTCTTGTTTGATTTGTTTGTTTCTTCATGCTTTTATAGTTTTTTTTGCCACCTACTTTAATTTTTTCCCTATTCAATAGTAACTTCAAAAATAACTAGGCAAAAACAGCCAAGAGATGTAAATTTTAAATAGTTGGTATTTTAGAAGACAAAAGCATCTCAGATATAACTTATTCCAGCTAGAGAAACAATTTAATCAGAGAAATGGAGAATTAAGTGGCTGCTCAAGTTTATAAACAGCAAGGTTGTAACCTGGAATCTATTCTCAATTAATGCTTCAGTACTCTTTCTGAAACTGCATTATTTCTAGGTAATTTATGTAGAGTATTAAAATTCCCTGTCTTATACCCACACCCCCTGCACACAACATTCAAAGATATATACACAGATATTCCACAGCAACAGCTGTGGTATTTTCTTCCAGACTGCTGTTTATAAATAATTTACACAGATGCCAATTTTATATTTATAGTCATGTATTTTAATTCCTAGAATAGAAATATGAATGCATTCTTCAAGTGGCTGCCAAATTTGTATATGTGCTGTTTCTGTGTGTGATGTGGAAGATGTTATATTTACATTACGTTGAAGGACCTGTAGTTGACAAGACTTACTTTGCAAAATATCAGGTTCCTTGATAACTTGTCAATGTTACTTTTAAAGTGGTCTCAGTCATTTAATGGAGGGTTAATTCATAATTTTTAGAGTATGTATATTTTCGATTTAAGTAAATTCATTCACTATGTTAACAGTCTGCAAAAAAAAAACCCACTGAATTCAATTAAAATAATTATATTCCAATCTTTCATACTGCCCAAACTTATTTGGTGAAAAAAGAATTCTAGAAAGATATACTTAATGACCATTTTTTCGTGTGTGTGTGTTCTGGAGTGTGTATGTGTGTGCTCTCTAATAACAAACAATGAAAGAAAACCCTCAGTAAAGATATTTGGTCTACTTAGCTAAAGGAGAGTCACTGGCTGGTGTGCCTCAGCTGTTTGGAGCATTGTTCTGTAAACCCAAAAGTCCTGGATTAGATCCCTGGTTGGGGCACATGCCTGGGTTGATGGTTCATTCCCCAGTTGGACTACTGATTGATGTTTCTCTCTCAGTTTATTTTTTCTCTCCCACTCTCTATCCCCCCCCTTAAAATCAATGAGCATGTCCTCAGGTGAGGATTTAAAAAAAGGTGGCACATTTATAAAATGCTGAGAAATGTATCTGAGAGTTCTCAATTTTCCCTTAATTCTTATAGTTTGTGGACACAGGCCAAAATCTCGCGTGGAGGGAGTATTCCATTTGGCTAGAAAACATCAAGAAGGAACAATTAATCTTAGTCAGATATAAAGTATGACTCATGCATTCTAATCTGATCTCAGTCTTATCCTAGCACCGCAAACTCATATTTCTTTTTCTTCAGAAGAATATTTTATAACAAATTGAAACCATAAAGAGTGAGATAATTAAAAAGAGACTTTTGACCTCACCTTCCACCTAACAGTGCCTTGGAGATACATTTTCATCAAAACCCTACCTAAGTGGGTACATATTTTAATATGTGGCTAAATTATTTTAAATGTGGTAAGATGTATTACTAGCATATTACATTTTGTTTTTTATGAGCTATGTGTTCCTCTCCCTAATTTCATGCAGTTAAATCACATTCCTGAGGCTTCTGAAGATAAATTAAAGTTGGCACAAATATTAATCCTATTTGTACCTTAGGTATCATAGCCATTCTAGTTATTATAGAAAGACATAGTTACGGCTATGTCTACGAGGTACCTAGCAGACTCAAATTTGGAGGGTATCAAAAAAGAAAAAAGTCACTCACATTGGTTCATGTCCTTATACCTAACACACACATGTGCACACATTTCTAATGGGTTGTGACATATACATTATGCAGAAACAAATTAGAAATCAAATTATGCTTGATTTGGGTTTTAGCATTATTTTTGCTAATAAGTAAATCACATTTTTCTTTTTCAATAACCAACCTTTAATTTTATTTCCCAGGGAAAGGGATATTTACCACTGTAAAAAGATTTTATACATTGGAGCTAGACAGGCCTATAACACAATCTTAACCACAAAATATCTGTATGATTGGGCAAAACTGAAACTTTTTAGAGACTGATTTTGTTCATTTCTAACAGGACTGAGAGGGTTGTTGTGACTGTTGAATAAAACAATGTTCCTGAAAGGCTGGTATAATCATAGCATATACTTAAATGCTAATGAGTAAATAGCAGCTCTTTCCTTGAGAAATATTTTGCTATCAAAATGACATCTTTGGTGAAGATACTTATTATTCAAATGGTATCCAGATAGTGAATTTGCAAACAGGACCATGGCAATGAAGTTGAGTTACTTTTAATAAACAGTTGCATAATATTTGTTAGCTTTTATAAGAGTTTCCCATTTGAAGAGCAGTGAATTTCTTTTTCTTTATAGAGCAAGTGATGTTTCAGCTTGATATGATAAATGCTAGTTAGATTTAATATAAAAAGACAATCAAGCTAGGTCTATGATTGACAGTCTATACTGAGAAAACTTCAGTGAGAAATGGGGAATAAACTATGAGGATGCCGGAGGAGCTAAGCTGTCTGCAGGATGGTATCCCAAGGTCTTAACTTGTTTCGGTGCCCTAGTCTTATTTAAAAATGGTCTGTGGCTTTTATAGACATACAGAATATCCCACTGTGATTAAATCTGGACAGCACGACTTGATCTAATTTAAGTGGTGCTTCTATATTCAGGTCTTTGTCAGATTGCTTTGATTACTCAAAACAATCATATGACTGGCACTAAAAGATTCTAAAATAATTTACAGGAATATTTGGTTTATGCTAATGGTCACTCAATGTCAGTATGCATACTTTTTTTGTGTGCTAGAACCATTTTAATATAATTATACATATCTGCCAAATCCAGGGGAAAAGGTTTATGCATATATAGCTTTTCCAGTTAACATCTGTAAGCGTAAACAACAATGATCTCAGCTTATAAATTCATCAGGGTCAGAGCAATGGACCAGTGTCTCTTTACTGCCAGGCCTACACACAGTAAATGCATCACAGACGAATCCGCGTCCTTTGTTTCTCGTCTCTCACTCTCCTTGTGTCAGAGACGTTTTGTTGTCAAGTTTCAGTGCAGCTCCCCTCCACCCAAAGGTAATCTTTCTAGATAAGCACTCAGTTGCTCTGAATGTTGCTTATAATTATAACCTATTTAATCACAGAAGAACCCCATGCAGAGATGGAGTTCAAGGTTGCATACAATAACAGATCACAGTTTCGAAGTGTACCACAGATTAAAAACCACAGATGTACCACTTACATAAGACACACACTGACTGTCTCTTAAACTACATATCGACTCCTTATGAACATTAGTTTTTTAAATAAAGTAGTGCATCTAGGACAATCAGAAAGATAATTAATAATTGAGCAATGGTAAACATGTTCTGTGTTATTGAAACAGGTTAAATTTTTTTTCATAATAAATTGTATACTATATTTTTATAAAATCAGGAATATAAATTAGTTTTAATAAAAAATGGGATACTTTCTATTTTTGTGGAGCATAGGAACCTTAAAAATCTATGTTTTAAAGGGTATGCCTGAAACATTTCCTCTATGGTGATTTTTAAGCCTGAAAGTCAAACTTTTCTTGCCTTAAAGATAGAGTGTACTACTAATTAAGGAATGGGAGAAGACTATCAGGTGAGAATAACGGCTATGCTGAAGGAAATCTCAAAAAGTTACATAACCCCAGCTAATTCATCAGTCACCGGTCTGGACTGCCTTATAGCTCTAACATCATTATTTTATCCATAGAGTTGACTTGAATCTTTGAGATTAGCTTGTACTCTTGAGATTGGTATGTGGAAAAATTCTTCTTATATTCAAATTATTAATTTACAGTGAGGAGTTAGAGAACTGTATTTATCATTCTAGAATACTAAGGTGTAACCTATTTCCTGCACTGAGAAGAACATAACATTTAAAAGAAACTATGGTACATTTACACATGGAATACTACACAACAGAAAGAATAAAGGAGCTCCTACCCTTCGCTACAGCATGGATGGATGCGGAGAGCATTGTGCTAAGTGACATAAGCCAGATGGTAAAAGACAAATACTATATGTTCTCACCTATAAGTGGAACCTAATCAACAAAACAAACAAGCAAGCAAAATATAACCAGAGGCAGTGAAATTAAGAATAAACTGACACTAACCAGAGGGGAGGAGGAAGGGGGTAATGGCAGGCAAAGGGGGAAGGGTTTTCAGGAACATGTATAAAGGACACATGGGCAAAACCAAAGAGGGGTAAGATCAAGGCAGGGGGGAGTGGGGATGGCTGAGGTAGGGGGAGTAGTAGGGGGGAAATGGAGACAACTGTATTTGAACAACAATTTAAAAAATGTGAAAAAAAAATAGAACACTTCTCAGGTTAAATCTCTTCTTAGATTTTTGGAAAACTTTCTATCTAGCAATAATATCTAGTCTTAAGAATAATTATTTACCTCCCCCAAAATCAATGATAGGTACCAAAAATGACCAGAAGTATCTGTCTTCTTGAACGTAGCATAACAGCCCTGGGGCCTCCATGGACACGGTGGACCATGGAGTGGTAGTTGGCTGTAGAAAGGGTGTGCCTGTCCCCTGTCCCCTCCGACTAACAGTGGTGGGTTAATTACTGGGTCTTAGACAGACACATACACATCTGATGCCAGGATGATATAATCATTTAAGTTCTTTACAGATTACTAATCATTACATAGTTTACAATGATTTAAAGATATTTATTGTTCATCTTCAAATATTTTCAGAAAATTCCCTGAAAATTTTTAGAAATCCACTAAGATGAGATCATATTTCCACTGAATTCCTTGTACCAGGCTATATTCAAAGGGAGTTAACTTCTGAGCCACAACTTTTATCAGCTTATGGCTTAGATCCATAGAAAATGGTTTATTGCAAAATAAATATCCATCCTGTGGTTTACAGAATTTTCTGATGAGTCAGCTGTTCTCAAAATATTTTCTTAGTAATATAGAAACCAAAGAGTGAAGGCAATAATAGTATACTATATCCTTAATACCTTTCATTAAAAATATTATTACATAATTTAATCATTTGCTTTTGCTCAATTTTAAGTTTATATAATTTGTATTCTTTATTCAAAGTTTTGATGTCAAAATTTATATAATGTGGAAAAGAATGTAAGACTCAGAAGTGGTAAATGAATGTCTTCATAGACCAGACATAACATAAAGATCACTTCCTGAGCCAGTGTTTAACTTTCTTTATGAAAGGCCATTATTTTTATACTGTTAGTGTACTCTAATCTCTCATTTAAGAACAGGTAATTTTAGTAAAAAAATAAAGTTTGCATAATATTATAGACATCTATATAGTCGATTAAATCAGAGAAATTATCAAAAATTGAGATTCTTCTATTACAGGCTTTTGTCACATCATCTCTACCCTTCTGAATTGTTTCAGCAGAGTTACTTACTCTCCCGTAAAGAATAACTTATCCATAATTCATATTCCTAGTTCAGTCATTGGATACCCATTACTTCTCTGAACCTTTTTTCTCTCATGCTAATTGCAATTTGTATAAACATGGAACTAACATATTTAGTAATCGCCTCACTTATTTTACAAATATTTATACTCAAAACTAATAAACATTAATAACCAATAGTAAAATAGGTGTTAATTGTTGTGCTGGAAAATTATTTTCTAAATTTGAACATGTATCAGACTAGATAGGAGAGATAATAAATACTGCTGAGCATCAGGAGTAAACTGTGTCATAGATCAAATAATGGACAAATGCATAGGACATAATTAAATGTTAAATTGGAAAATGGAAATAATCACAAAAAGTTAAAAAACATTATATTGTAGTGTATTTGATTGAAGTTTAAACGAGTGTGCATTCTTTATATGTTCTCACAAGCGATAGATATGAGCATTTGTGTTTTTAGATTTTTAATGTCAAAAATTAAAATATTAGGGTGTTTGTTTTGGTAGATGTTGGCTATATTGAATATGAAAATGTTAAGGAAATATGTTACCAGCGTAATTTTGAAGTTATGATATTAGCATTGGCAGGCACTTTGCTATATACTGTAGATGCAAATATTACTTTTCATTCATTGTCCCTGAAAGTTTCACTCTAGTAAGAATACAAATAAAAATAATAAAATATTTAAATAAATAATAAGTATAAGAATTGCCATTCATAAAGCTCCATAAGAGCATATGTGAGGGGAAGAATGTGTTTTGGAAGTTATCTATTTCTCAGATATTCGTGCTGAGTCTAGATAAAGGATGGGGGGAGGGGAGAATGTGTGATTGCTTCATCCCATTAAATGAACAGAATATTCCAAGGCAGAAGTGAGCCTTTAGTTATGACTGCAATATAGAGTACATGTTTGGGGATAGCATAAGGGTGGAGATACATGCAAAGGTCATATCACGAAAGGTTGTATATACAGATTTTGAGATTATACTAAATTTGATACTTTACTGAATGCGGTAGAATACATTTTCTTAGAGTCTAAGATGTTACCGATTGTCATAGGAACCTTTTGAGCAGAGCTACATTTGAACTTCAGAAAGATCACTCTTGCTCTGATCATGTGACTTGATTAGGGAGTAATGGCCCCAAGGGCAGGAGGGCCGTTAGACTGATTTTGTAGTGAGCTAAGCAAAAAATGAGAAGAACCTGCATTAAGCCAAGATCAAGAAAGCATGCAGAAAGGAGATTAAAGAGATGCTAAGAATATCAAGTAAGCTGAACTGGTTACAGACGACTCCCTGGGGAAGTCAATGAAGGGCAGAGCCTAAGCTGTGGTGGTGTTGTTCAAAGGAGAAATATGGAAGGAGGATCTAGTCGAGGTTGAAATGGTGAATTCAGTTTTAAAATTACTGAACTTGAGTTTGAAGAACCTATAAAATATTTAGATGGAGATATCCAGTAGAAAATTAGAAATCTAGAATTCAGGAATATAATTAGAATTAACTATCAATTAAAACCTATGTTTTATATAAATTTACCTCCTAGATCTCTTCTGATATTATCCATCACCAGCCAGGACCCTCTCTACTCTGATGATTTTTTTTCAGTTAAAACATTTTTCCTTCTGTTTCATTGATTTGATTTTACTTTTGATGTTTTATTTATTTTTCAAGACTGCAACAATTATGCCTAGTTATAGACATTAACTCTAGACTACTGTTATAAATTTCTCTTTGGGAAAAAGAAAAACCTTACTGTAAGAAATAAAGAGGAAATATATTTTGCTATCAACACAACCAATTTTCCATGATTAAACAAAATTTAAATTTGGGTCAATAAACATTTATGGAATGTTTTTGTATGTTAGGTACATTGCTGGAGATTAAGGAAGATGTGTATTGCTGGTTCTCAAAGTGTACACATTTTAATAGAGATTTACAAGAAGACTATTGAATTACCATTTAAACTTACCAGTGTGAAAAAAAGTGTGAAAGGTATCTAAGTGAAGCACGAAAGAAACATTAGTCAACTCTACCTATGGAGAGAGTTCAGTTAACAATAGAATTAATATACTATGATTCTAATTTTTTCATTTATTTCTAATACTTATATTTAAATATTTAAAAAATATGACTAGAGAAAAAGACATATTTTGTAGAAATGTCCCATAAATTCATCTTAAAATTCATTGGCAAACTGCTATAAAAAGTGAAACTTAACAGTTATTGACATATAATATTGATCCTTATAATTTTGCTATACAACATGAAAAATGCATTCATTCAAACACATTTCTTGGGTTGTTTTAAAATGTCAGGTTAAATTTTATCAGTATTCTTTTGCTTCACTGAACAGAATACTGACAACATATATTACAGCCATATGGCTTTTCTCTCTTCTCAGGAATAATGTCAGTTCATGTGGGATTTCATTATAAAAATAAAAAGAATTGGCTACAGAGTAAATGATTTTTCAGAACCACACCTAACTATGATATAAAACAGTAAGATTTAAGGAGAAAGCCAAGTTTTTCTTTAAATAATAAATACTAAAAAAGAAAACTTTAATTTCAAAGAAGGATTCTATTTCAATTTGACATATAAACATTCTTTTATTTTGAAATATAAAATAAATCAGAATGTTGGCATACTTGTTAGAATTTGAAAATTAATTATAAAATAGTTTGTGTGGAGACATACATAAAGGATAGTTTTAATACTCTTTTTGGTACTATAAAATCCAATAAACTAATCTGTGCCTCGGGTCTATAAGAACATTATCAAAAATCGATAACAGATATACTGTGCCTTTAATTTAATTCTCAGTACAGTCATCTATTATAGTTATAAGAAGTACCTCTCACCCTGGCTGGTGTAGCTCAGTGGATTGAGCGCGGGCTGGGAACCAGATAGTCCTGGTTCGATTCCCCATCAGGGCACATGCCTGGGTTGTGGGCCGGGTCCCCAGTGAGGGCCATGTGAGAGGCAACCATACATTGCTGTTTCTCTCCCTCTCTGTCTCCCTCCCCTCCCCTCTCTCTAAAATAAATAAATAAAATCTTAAAAAAAAAAAGAAGTACCTCTTATAACTTCTTATAGTTATTAGCAGTGTAGTTGTAAGAAGTATACATTAATTTTGTATAGGGTAATACCAGAAAACAATGCTGTCATAATATTTATTAGAGATGTCACAGTTCTAATATGATCCTACATATATTCTTTTAAGGACTAATTATTAAGGACTAATAATTATTAAAATTATTCATTTAAGCTTAAATGTTATTTAAGGTATTTTATTTTGTATTTGTTCTTAGAATAATTTTGTAATTAAATAAATATTTTAATATTTTTAAGATTTTTCATATTTTCTTAAACTTCCAAAAGAATTTCAAGAATTTATTCTACTTATATTTAGTAAATAAATACATGAATGTAATGTAATACACTCAGAAAAAATTTTTAAGAAATATAACGAGAGCTATGTTTGACTAGTCACCATCCCTGGAAACAAGCAAAAAAAATTTTTGCCTTTATATTGGTAGTATAATTATTACAACTTTCTTATGATTAAATCAGCCTTGATAATTCCAAATAGGATTACAATAGAGACTGATGATTCTAGGTCTCTGGCAATTGATTATATGATTTCATAAATAGTGATAACATCAATGCAACAGAAATTATAGTCACACTTTTTTTTTTTAGCATTTCAGAAACTCTGTCTCTAATCCAGTTTAGGTAGATCAAATTTAATGTGGAAGAGGACATTTAATCTTACAAAAGGACACAGTTAAGAGGAAAGAGCTGCCACCAAAACAGATTTGCATGTGAAGTATTATATGGATAGTGCCTTGCGTGTTATTCTTTCATGCCATGAAGTCCCTACAAAATAAGGATATTAATAGCATTTGCCTCATAGGGTTGCTATGAACAGTGCCTGTTTCATAGGTAAGTGCTATTTAAGTAATAGCTATTGTAATTATTGTTCCAGTTCTCCCTTCTTTCCCTCTGATAGTTCCTAGGAACTCCACATTCTTCTCATTAAATTATGCAAAATAGTTAAACTCCCTAGACTCTCACATCCAGGTTGTTTATCTCTCCTATATGTCCCTACGATTTTCTGAATACATTTTGATATAATACTTACACTCTGCTGAGATTACCTAGTTAATTACTAGGCCCACAAAAACATAAAATATAACCATCTTGTTTATAGCGCTGTGTCAAGTAAATAGCACTGGTCTACTACTTAGTAAATAATTAGGTAGAGGAGAGAGAGAGGAAGGTAGGCAGAAAGACTACTCCAACTATTTATTCATCTGTTAGGTAATGCTACCCATCTTCATTTACTTAGTTCAGATTTTCTACAATCCTCTTCCGCTACTCATCCAAAGACCATGTATATTCTCCACCCCTGGTGAGGCCAGATGTGTTTCAAAATTCACTCATTACTATTCTCTCTCTCTCTCTCTCTCTCTCTCTCTCTCTCTGTCTCTCTCTCTCCCTCTCTCTCTCTCATCTCTCTAAAAAGTGGGTAATTACCTCAGTTTTTGCTACCAATGGAATACATGAAAAATAAGGTTTTCAGAACCTTTTGGAGTTGGGAACTGTAGGAACAGGATTGTAAACTTCTCATATTACAATTAAATCATGTTAGAGTAGTTAAGAAATCATTGTCCTGGAATCTAAGTGAATTTTTCAGTTGGATTGGAGGAAAAATATCAAAACAGGAATTTTACAAAGAAAAAAAACATGATCAGAGATGAGTTTTTAAAAAGTTCTTTTTGAGTTAAAAAAAGAAAAACTCTTTATGTTCTATTTGACAAATACAGCTATTCAAGCATGTACACTTAACTTATTCTTCACATGGAATGAACCACAGGCTGAACACTTTATTCTGTATAATTTTAAAAAGTCAAGTGTTAACTGAACATCCTTCATGCCCCCCCCCACCCTGGCATGGGAATAAAAATTATGTTACCTTAACCATTAGATCTAAAGGGCTCTGATTAATAGTTTACACCAACTTTTAGCTTCCTCCAGGGAATACCTTAGCATTATTTCATATCTTTTCTTAGTCTGAATCACTACCGGAATTCCCCTCATTTTGTTTCACGTTTTCACTCTCTTGCTCCTAAACAGTCCCATAGGACAAGCCACCCCTTCAGGGCTGCTGATGAGTCACGAGTTCCTTCATCTCTGTTGCTCATTCCAGGACCACAGAGCTTCCCTGGGATCCCCAACCACATGCCTCTGTGATGTGCTCTATTGTTCGGGGTTACCAGCATTGCCTCACATTGCTAGGATGCTAGCCTCTCTCTTCGTTCCTTTGTGGATATTCCACCGAGGAGTTGTGTGGGGCTGTTATTCTTTCAAAAATATATCATTTATATTATTATTTCATTATATAGTTTTAATCTTTCACATAATTTCCTTTCAAAGAGTAATAAGGAATTTATTGACACTGAACCTGAAGGTATTTTCTCCCCTAGAACTTGTCATGGATAGTCCAGCAGACAGGATTTCTTTGCCAGAAGGATTTTCCAAAAGAGCTTCTGTATTCATCTGTGTCCATCACCCCACCACAGGCCCATCTTAAATTTTGCTTCTCAGTGCCTACTACTCCTGGGTACTGTAGACACATGTTTATGTATCTGAAATCTCAATTCGTTTCCAGAAGGATCCACCACTTATATAAATTATTGCATTTGATTCATCTCAAACATATCAGAGCTGCAATTTTGACATG
This sequence comes from Micronycteris hirsuta, assembly GCA_004026765.1. Taxonomy (NCBI): domain Eukaryota; kingdom Metazoa; phylum Chordata; class Mammalia; order Chiroptera; family Phyllostomidae; genus Micronycteris; species Micronycteris hirsuta. Next base: position 47,572 of record PVJI01004205.1, on the reverse strand, counting down.
ATAGACTCACTATTAACACAGCCTTATTCAATAGAAGAAGGGAGGGAAGAGTGCATGGGTGGAGAGTTTAGAATCACTTGAATAGTTTTTTTTTATTTTATGCTTTGCCCAGAAAAACTGGCTATAATTCCATGCAATGCACCTCCTCTCTCTTCCATCCCTTGACTAATCACCCTTTTGATGAGTCACTGCTGTTGATGGAGGTGTGGTCCACTGGTGCTTTAAAAAGACTGAAAATCAATTAGTTGTTAAGTGATACGTAAAACTATTTTATTTTGTCTAAAATTATGAACTTTTAGGTAGTCACTTAAATAATCAAGTTTAATTACCAAAATAAATTGTGTTGTGCATCTGTGATTTTTATTTTGACACCAAGAGTCAATATTGACAACTACAAAAAATATTTGGAGGGTCTGGTTCTGCTCAAATTCTAGGCATAAGTGATCTATTTTCCCCTTGTGTTATCATTAAAATGTTTGTGATTTGTCTATTATTAAAAGGAAGCTGATGTCAAAATCATTACTTGCCTTATATGCTAATATATGATTATGATAAATCTATTTGTTTACATTGATTCTTTCTGAAATTTAATTTAGAATCATTTTAAGATTATGTAACTGGCATAATTATTTGCATAGAAGTATGTTTGGGGCATAAAGCAAATATAGATAATTTATATTGCATTTCAGAGACTAATAGGTTTACGGCTCTTTGGCACCACTTGACCTTGTTTACACGTAACTATCATGAGTTTTGGATACTAAAACACTCATATTTCTTCAAGAGAATATTTTATTTTAAAGCTAATGAAAAATATCTTTAAAAAAAAGCATCTGTGCATTATGCTTTAGCCTCAACACGATGACACTTGACATGTAAAACCAGATTCAGGTGTTTACAAAATCTTACACAATGCCTAAGTAAATCATACAAAATTTCAATTGACCTTTCTAATACCCAATGGGTATTAAGTTATTTAAAATATAAGATTAAATTTAAATTGCCCCATTTCAAGAAATCTCAGGTAATAGATACATCATTTTGTGCTACAATTTTGGAAAAGTAAAATCTATTTTCTAAGGCACAATACCATCTTTGTTTTAAAAATCAAAGTGAATTTATTTGAAATTATTATTATCTTCTGTTAATTTTTAAAATGTTTTTGTACAATAGTCAATGAAAGACACAGCATATTTTAAATTAAATGGTTGGTAATATGTTGATTGTAAATCTATTACTGTTTTAATGTTTTGTTTAACAGTATTTTCAAAAAAAATTACACACTATTTAAATATTCAGCACTGTAGAATAATTTATGTTTAGGAATTTATTCACTCCTGTTCTGAATAAATCTTTATTGATTCTCAATTATGTTCTAAGCAGGAGTCCAAAAGATGAGCATACTATGGTAAATGAGACAGGATTTTTTGCCCTCACAGAACACATATCCCATTTGGGAACGGAGATAATAAAAGATCAAATAGGAAATCAAACAAGGTAGTTATAGGTTGTGATATGGACAATAAAGGAAATAAACAAGGTGATAAGATAGAATGTAACCAGAAACTTTTAAGGAGGTGATATTTGAGAGCAGGTTATTGAGACCTGAAAGATAAGAAATCAAGGTACACGAAGCTCTGGGAGAATAGCATCCTATGGTTAAGGGATAATGTTTCAAGGCTGAAAGGTGGAAAAAAAAAATTACATCTTTAATGACTAGAGAAAGCCAGTGTAGCTAAGACAGTGTGACTAAAACAGAGGTGACATGGTATTTGCTGACAATGGAAAGGTGGACTAGAGCTCACGCCCAGTTTCTGTAAGGAGTTTAAGTATGATAAAAAGCCACAGAACTCTTTGTAGGGGGTGGAGGTGAATTGTCATGAACTTAATGCATTTTAAAAGCTTCCTGTGGGTGAGAACACAAATGAATTCATAGAGTATTACCCAAGCTGAGGTGTTGCATGGGTCCCAGATGATGATAGTGATGCTCTCAGCTTGGACTCCCTGTAACACTCGCCTGGGCCCATAGTACCCCTAGCGAGCCCCCGCAGACATTTTCTCCATGGGGCCAATGTTGGGGCTGGACCATCTCCCATGATTTTTATTATGACAACAGGATGCACTTCAGCAAAAACCATCAGGGAAATTCTAGAAACAAGACTCTTACAGGTTCTGCAGGATACAAGCCATGCCTGAGGGTTGGCTGCACAAGGAAATCAAGACTAGAGAGAGAGAGAGAAAGCATGGACCTGGGGCTCTGCCTTTGTTAAGGTTCAAAGGTGGGGTGTCCAGGGATTCACGGTTTCACTTTTTATGGGCTAATTAAGGCATAATTAGGACTTGTTAAGGGAAAAATGGGGTCCCTCAAGCAGTTATTTAGGTTGCCAAAGGCTTTCTGAAAGAGGGACCTTGCTGGGTGGGGGTGGATCAATTCCTTATCTGGTTCTTTTGCTAGTAGCTCTGTTATACATATACTTGAATATGTTCATTCAAGATGGCTGTCTTTTAAAAATGTATTGAAGTAAAATTAGTGAATAAAGTCATGTAAATGTTAGGTATACAACTTTATAATATGACATCTGTATACTGTGTTGCATGCTTACAACCCAAAGTCTGGTCTCCGTCTCCTACCTTGTACCTGACCCCCCTGTACCCTCGTTGTCCTCCCGACTCCTCTTCCCCTCTGGTAACCCCCATTCCTTGTCTGTATCGATGAGCCTGTTTTTTGTTTGTTTATATGCTTGTTTTGTTTGTTCACTTGTCGCTTTTTGTTTTTTTCCATTTTACTAAATTTATTGGGGTGACATGGGTTAATAAAAATTATATAGGTTTCAATTGTACATTTATATAATAAATCATCTGTACACTGCATTGTGTATTTGCCAACTCAAGTCAAGTCTCCTTCCATCACCATTTATCCATCCTTTACCCTCTTCAGCCTTCCTCTACCGCCTTTCACTCCAGTAATCACCACCTGATGTCTGTGTCTGTGAGGGTTTTGTTGTTTTTGTTGTTGTTGTTGCTTAATTCTTCTGCTTATATCCAACATATGAGTGAAATCATATCATTCTTGTAATTTTTATTTGACATTTCATTTAACATAATACTTTCGTGATTCATCTATGTTGTTGCAAATGGCAATGTTTCTTTTTGTGGCCAAGTAGTATTCCATTGTATATATGTACCACATCTTATTTATCCAGTTATCTGTAGAATGAACATGGAGGTGCATATATCTTTATGTATACATTTTTTATTTTTTTTTCAGGTAGATACCCAGAAGAGGGATATCTTGATGGGTCATATGGTAGCTCTATTCTTAATTTCTTGAGGAACCTCCAAACTGTTTTCCATAGTGGCTGCACCAATTTACATTCCTAGCAGCAGTGCATGAGGGGAGGGTTCCCTTTTCTTGATGGATATATTTTTTTTAAATGAATGCCTCTCAAAATGGATGCTTTGGAAATCAAAAGCTTAATGTCAAGCACTTAGAATACATGAGGTCATAGTAATAGAGACAGAAAGATGTGGGCAGATACAATAAATTTTTTAGAAAAGGATCAGTAAAAGGACTGGGTTATAGAAGGATTCAAAGGAAGGGAAAAAACATTTCCTATCTTTTGACCTTGGGCAACTCAAAAAAGATAAGCTGTGAAGAAAATATCAAGAACTGAATTTTGACATTAAATATGATCTTTCTATAAAAGGAGAAGCCTAATATTTTATTTATGAACCTAGAATTCAGAGGAGAGATGAAAATATATAATTGGAAGTACTTGACAGATTAATTTAAGAACTAAAAACAGTTTAGACTTCTTAATGTCATATCCATTGGCCATATAGATACATTCATTCAGTTTACTCTGAGAAAGGCAAAAATGGAAATAGAGCTTTTCAAAAATCAATCCTAATTTGAATAGTGGAATTTCCTTTTATTGAAAAATAAAATAATTATGCAGAAAAAGGAAATGTATTTAGAATTTCAAAACGTTTTGATAAACTTTCATACCAAAACTATTTTAAACTTTGATTCAGAAAGAGATGAAAAGCAATGACCAAAATCAAAGCAATGCTATGCACAGGGCAGTTTTGGGTAGAAGCACCCTATGGATTACCTTTAACAATAGTCTTATTTTTCAGAGTTTTATGTAGAAATCTTATAAATGATGCATAAGAGGAAGTAAAAAATGAAATCTCAAAATTGTTAAATTTTCTTAAGTATAATTCAGAAAGATATATTGCCATGGATACTTCAAAGTTTTCTATATGAGATGACAGGGAGATAATAATATGGTGAATGAGCTTTAGGGTGGTAAATGGCAGAAATGGTGCCATTAGTGGGAAAATATCCATTCCACATTTACAAAATAATGGGCTTTGATTTCTTAAATATATCCTAGATGTCACACCAGTCTGTTAGTAATGGTAACTGAGAAAGGTTAAAATTAAAAAGGAGATTCATTAAGGCAACAAGTACAAATAAATATAAAACAGTCGAGGGCAAATTTGATACCCAATGTATATGGAGAAACCAGATCTCAGTAAACGCGACAGATAAAATCCAGGTAAATTGTTAAGACTCAGCAATTTTTAATGTAATAACCAGCCTAGTTCTCTGCTTTCATTATTGTCCAACTTTTGCCAATTAGTAAACTTTGATTTCCCTTTGTTTTCTTCCAGTTCTAGGCTTTAAATTCATGTGCCAGCCGAGAGTACTTAAGGAGTCAGAAACCCAGTGGTGTGACATTGTACCGGGCTCCTCTGTTCCTCTGATAACTCAAAGCCAAGTTTGAGGTCATAAATCTTCACTCTTGCTTGACAACACAAGACTATTTTGAGACTTGCTTTGAGAAACTGAGCTTCAGTTTTGAAATTCTGATGAGTACTTCATTTTACATAAACCTGGAGCCCCGTTTTTGTTTTTGTTTTCTTTAGAGGTGGTAACATTGCAACTGAACCTGGTCGGATGGCTAAGTTATTATCATCAGCTGCAAGGCAAGGTTGCCAGACAACGCAGTACACACACTTAAATTTTTATTGAGATTAACAATGGAATGTTTTAATAATAACTACATGCCAAATGTTGCTTATAATCAGCATCGCTGTTTATATAAAAGTCGAGTTTAACGGAATATTATGCCTGTTTGCCAGTTCTGGCATCCCGACCACACTGACAGCCCGCGCCGTCCTCCGTTTCTTACCTGCCGCTCACCGCTGGGCCGGTCCATTCGAGCCAGCCCGCACTCCCTGAACGTGGTCGTGGGTTTCATACTCTGTCGTCGACAGTCTCTCCTGCGACCTTCTCTGTTTACCTGCCCTACCAGATCCTGGCCCGACTTGTAGAATCTGGACTTAAAAGCAGAACTTTATGTCCAAAATCATGTAGATTGCCATTCAATGGTCTTTCCGATATGGGCATTTGATGAACCTCTCAAATGAATAACAAGGTCGTTTGATGAATTTATCTTAAAGATAGATTACGATCAAGGCAGAGTAATATGAATCACTACAGGCTATTATCGGGATATATGATTAGTCTAATTTTGCCCCTGTGTCTTACCTCTCTCCCAGCGTAAGGCTCAGGTGCAAGAGATATTATAATTTAATAAAGTTACGTGGTATAATTGAAACAGGAATACCGCATTAATGGTTGGTTCCTCAGTAAAAAATATGAGAACTGAAAAAAGTTTGAGATTAAGGAAATCAAAACATTACTTCCATATTTTAGATATCAGAGAACAGATTTAAATACAAATGTATGCATGTGTTTGTGAAAATAGGTCATATCAGACAGATATGACCCAGAGTCTGATTTCAACATGCAATAGCTATGCTGGGTAATTAAGCAGAGAGTTTATTAGAGCTAATTAAATAATAAATTACAGAATCATTGGGAAAACTGAACAAATATACTCTATATTTACCTTCCGGGAGTGACTATCAAAGACCACTCATTTGGGCTTCCAAGGTGGCGAGTGTCACTCCTATCAGGAAGTTACCACACCCAGAATCATGCGCTCCCTACCAGACTCAGGGACCTGACATAGGCGGTTTCTGTAGTCAAAAACTAGCTGCTACTGCTGCTATTTACATAATTATACCTCACTTATTATAAACCACACTGGCAGAAGGGATGTCCAAGTCTTGCCTCTTTACACTCCCAAAACTTAATGTTGGACACTGAAGCCACTATTCATTTGCTTCAGGAAACCAAATACCTCCTTATCTGTACTTGCCAGTAGAAATGGTAGCTGAACCAACCGCTTGGTCTCAGCTCACATCCACCTTCCAAATATCACACATAGACAATCTCACTGCCTGAATTTAAATCCCATTTGGAACACCAGTTCCAAAGAGACCTGGAAAGTGCACTCTATGGTTTTCCAAAATCTGAATGTAAGAGATAGCAGAAGGAAAATAAAATACTTATTGGGACGGGGCGGCGGGGGGAAGGGAGAGGATGCAAATAACTGTAATTGAACAACAATAAAGTAATTATTAAAAAAATACTTATTGAGTGCCAATTTACCATATCTATATAGGAAGTCATAATATTTTATAAAAACCTAAAAGCATGTGTTTATATCAAATACAACAGCCACCAGAGAACAAAACAATGACATTAAATAAAGTAATCTTAAGTATGTAATTGTAATATTAATTTGTTAATAGACTGTGACTAATGATGAAAATAAATCCAGATAAGAAATCTAAAGCTCAAGAACTGCTTAGGTTATTCATAGAGAAATAAAATGATTGTAAATGGAAACGGAGGATGTTTGTTTGGTTTTATGTTCATAACCTTTTGAAAGTAATGTCCAGCCCAGCATCTCTGAACTCTGGCTGCCAGTGTAGTCACTTAAAAACCTTAAAGAATATACCAATGTCCAGACTACTTCCTTGACTAATTCAATCAGAATGTCTGGGTTCCCAAAGATCCATGGGTGAATCTAATATACATTCAATTTGAGCATCACCAATTTAGAATGAAAGATCAGTCCTTCTAAAAATATAGGGAATTTTGTGCTCCCACAGTGGAGAATTGTAGCCCTATGTTTTCACGTCTAATAAGAGCACGGTCTCTCATGGAACATAAGTCAGCATGCATGGACCCACGAGTGGGGTAGCAGAATTTCCTGTGGAGAAATCATGCTGGCATGCTCCTTAAATTTAAAATCTTGCTCTTGCTAAAAATCTCTCCCTGGGTCAAAAGGACTTATGCTAATGCATGCCTAGCTTCCTCAGACCCAAGCCTATTGTCTTTTCATTTACATGTCTATCCTCTTGATGGGCTATCTTGGACATCTACCACCTAATGTAAATCTCCAGTTCATACATAGTTAATGAAGACCATTCATATGTAAAGTGCCTGAGAAACCGCAATAAAAGGCTGGCCTCTCCAAGATAATGGAGGGGACCTGTGGTCCTGGAATTTCTAGTCCATTATAAAATTACGAGTAAAATTATTTACACACAGCCATGGCATACGAATCCTGCTGGCCAGAATTCACAACAAAAAACATATCTCTACTAAATAAAAACTTGAAGGTTGTTGAACCCATGGGAGTATTCTAGAATAGTATTTATAATGTTTATTAAAAGTAGAGTATGTATAGAAACCTTGTGATAGTTCTACATACATTTTCAATAGAAAATATTTTACCTGTGATACTGATGACACTGAGGATTTGATGTGGACAACTTTATTCACTTGGAAAAGAAAAAGAGATCATCTAATTATCTAATAGTAACAAATTTCTTAAGTGTAAGAAAAGGACAAATTAGATAATAAATGGGAAACTATATAGTCTATTATGATCACAAACTAGATTTGTTTGGAATTAAATTTAGAGATGGAAATTCTAATTTATGGACTAATACATCAACTAATTTATGCATTTCTTTTGGTAAAAAGCATTATATTTTGGGAAAAATTTTCCTGAAAATAATAATTTCTGTGATTTAAGAAAAACAATTTACATTATTAATAAAATATGATCTGTTGAAAACGCGTTATATATATTTATGTAAGTTTTAAATTCCTTAGTTGTCTTTGACTATTGTATATTAAAGATATATTATAATTAATTATGACATAATACCTAAGAAAATTAATGTTTTGTAAAAGTTAAATATGAATTCTTCTAAAATTCAACATCTAGCTCCATGAATTGCACACTATAAACACCTAATAGTTTTTTAAGCGAATTTATATTGGAATTATCCAGCAAGGAAAAAGATAATCACTACCAGGAGAGGAAAAACACATTATTCATCTTCATGAAATTCTTTTTACGTAAACCAAAGGGCATTCTACATAATATTAAGTTTTTCAGGGTGGAGTTGCATTTCTTATATTTTTCTGCATTCCTTTATCATTTATCAAATGCCCTACTTGGATTTTGTAGATAATGATCTTTTAATTATTTTATTTAATAAAGCTTACAAAATTTATGACTGAAAAGGCCAAAAGAGAGAAGATTAAAAACTGTAAAATTAAGAAAATGGTTCAATGCCAATAGATGAAAGAAAGAAAAAAAAATGGACCTAAAAATCTCTTCAATGATTTATAAATTTAAAGATAACAAAATTTATTGATCATTCTCATATTTTTCTTTGAGTTGACCTATTCATATTTTCAGCCACTTTGTATATATTAACCTGAAATTTTGAACAGCCCATTTTAAAGACTACTGACATTTCTTCTAGCTTGATTTATTAAACAGAAATCCTCACTCTAAAAATAATTATTAAGCTCTAATATTAAAAGATGAGTATATTTGCACTTCGATAATCTATCAGTTTCTCTTGCTGTGTTTTTATTTCCACTGGAAAATATTTACAATATTTAGGTGCTTAGATCATTTTGATTACATTCTCTCTCCTTAGCCTGCTTTATGTAGGCAGAGTAGCTGAGATGGGACTACATTTCTACACAGGATATTGTAGATTGATTTGCTCAATAGCCACTCAACCTCATTCTAGTGTGTCTTCTAAATATGGGGCAATGTTTAGAAGCCAAAATTTTAATTCAGTTAATTTTAAGAGACTCCTTCGCAGCCACTTTTTAAGAATCTTCCAGGCAGAAACTCTAGTAGAAAATTGGGAGAGAGGGAAAAACTTGAGTTACAAGGAGTTTGGCACTTTGTATAAATACTAAACGAGTCATTTTGCTCTATGGCTGCTCAAACAGAGATGCTGACATCTGGTTCTGTTGTTATAGGTACAAAGTGTCAAAAGCCAATGTCACCAGAAGTCTACTGGCACCAGAAGTCTTGTGGTTGAGTATTTCCCTTGACTGTCTTTGTTGTATGGAGCTACCTTCCCACCTCTAGTTGCCCTAAGGATCCCATAAGCCACAAAATAACCTCATACATCTCACCTTAAAATTGTTAGACTGAGTTTTATCATCTTCATCTCAAAATCCTAACCCAAGAGTCTGCTAGAGATGTTTGGGTAGCAGTCCTATTTAAATACTTTAGAAAATGGGGAAGATACCAGTAGATTGCTCTGAAACATTATCTAAAATGTGTTGTATTATCACTGGAAGGCCAGCAGAATCCTTTCCCACCAACTCCAGAATATTAATAGGATTATCTGACTTTCAGTGACCTTACCCACTAAAAAACTCCTTTGGCGATGTGGCCAGCCTTAGCTAAATATAAGCATGTAGGTTTTTTCAAGTGTTTTAACCAACAAAAAACAGCAGTTGCAGTTACCTGTTCTCAATTTTGTTCATCAAAGGGTGGACTACCCACAGCGTTGTTCACTTATTAATTGTAGTGCCAATCACAAACCTAGCTTCTGATTGAATTTGTTTTAGGTTCATCTGTAAGCCTAGATACCTAAAGAAACCCTCTTTCTTTAGGCCTTACTTTCTGTAATCAAGTGCCTTCTCATAGTGATATTTTTTTCTCTTTGGTCACTAGGGCTTTTTTGTACAAAAGCTGAATCCTGTATTTCTTATGTTATAATCTGCATACTATAGTAACTTCACAGAACAAAATTTTGAAAATAGACATGGCTTTTTACTTCCTTTGAAACTGTATTTAGCTCTTAAACATCAATGTAATCTAAAAGATTGGCAAATTATTTGCATAGAAGCGCGATTTCTGTGAATACCTGGCTACTCTTGATAAAAGGGCTGATCATACCCACTTAGCCTTATAGACTCAATGATGCTCTCCTCTTTCCTTCAACCAGATTTCCGAATAGCAAACGATCCCGGATTTTAGTAGACAATCCATCAATTCAACCTGATTCGACTTTAGCTAGGATGAGTTTATATTTGCTAGTAGCAGTAAGTAAGAAATAAAGTTGCCCTTTGACAAGACAATTTATCACTGTAAAATTAAAGAGGGGCTAAAACTATCCTAAAAATAATACAATAAACATATACAGGGAGTTTAAAGGACAATGACACTGGCCCCGCCCCACCTACCATCCCAGTACATATTATTTCCTCCACACTTTTAGCTAATATGTATTAGTAAGGCAATTCCTCTTTAGAATGTTTTAGCTTTATTATTCTAACTGTATTAAACAAATTTAAAGGATAGAATATTAGAATATTACGTGGTGATTCTGGTAACTTATCAAAAGTTACTCTCCCAAATTTGTTACTCTGTAACCCTTGAGAGATGTGTCTGTCTGCTAATGGCTTTGGAGTTGGAAAATCTCCTAGAAGAATAAGATTAAAAATAATTGATATGGCTGTAACATTCTAGCCTATTTTCACTCAGGGTTTTATATGACGCAGACTCCATCTCAAGTTAAATTTAAAACCATGGCTTAATGAATTTGTGTCTTAATACTCAGAAAGAATAAGATCCACACAATACTATTACCTTTACATTTACAAGGAAAGTATTAAAGTTATTTTATGTAAAATTAAAAAAAATAAAGAATATTGTTATATTGGAAGAATATATTCCTAATTTAATTACAAGGCTATATTACTAATATGATGTCTGGGTACCAGGTAATTTTCACATGTCATTATCTAATCTAGTAACTGCTAGACGACATCTCATTGGAGTAATCATATCTCTAAGACACGACGGAAGATGATGTTTTCAGTTTGGTAGCTTCTCTAGAGCAGGCAGACAACAACAAAGGAGAGTAATAGGAGATTGATCAAATCAATACACTATTTCACCACAGAATTCTATGTTTTGGCCAGGACTAGCCCCTAAGCTATGATGTGCACTGTTAGATATAATGGTCATTGAGATTATCAGTGAGGAGTCAGAAGCTGGAAACTAAACAGCTTGCATTCTAGAAATACCCTCCTGGTACTAAGTCACACCAAGTGACACACTTTCTCCCAAGCAATGATGATATACTTCCAGAATCCAGTATTTTTTTTGTCAAAGAAAAACATGGGAATCCTGAAATGTTGTGTTAGAATTAAGTGTACTTGTGAGATCAGGTCAGTAACAATAGTAGTAAGGTTGATGCGTAAAATGTCATTTGTAATGTTCCAATTAAATCTCTCCCTTGTTTCCATGCCAATGAGTTATTTGATGTAACATCATAGGAAAAACCCACGTGTTTATACTCTGTTGAGAGTGTAATTAGGAGCCTATAATTCAAGACTCTCAATTTAATTTATTTAACAACAGAACAAAAAGTACTTAGCATATGAATGTTAAAATGTAATCTGACCTCAAACTCTTCAATATGCTCCCAAGTATTTATATTAATCAGAGAGCCTATTTATGTTTTAGAACACATGTCTTTCAGTAGCTCACTAGAAGTAATTTTCAGTGAGTTATACAGAATACATTTATATTATTTAATAGGAATAAACTCTTAGTGCCAAAGTTATTCTTATTGCTATCAACAACAAACCAAAAAGTCATAAGTAGTCCATCAACAAGATTGTGTTTTACTGCTGTAAATGCACTCAAGGGTATCTCGCCATGAAAGAAAAAGAAAAGAGTAGAGTGCTATAGAATCCCATAAGGAAAAAAATTCTAAAAAAAAGTGAGACAAATAGAAGCACTAACACTAAAGCTGAGTTCCTCTTGGTGTACAGAACATACTGTAGACTGATTTTGAAAACAAATCTAAAACATTACTGATTGAAAGAAAAGACCTACTTCAGGGATTTAGGTGCATAATTCAGAGATGAATAAATAAAGGCACATCAATGTGTTACTGGTACGTGAAATTGTTTTAAGACTATATGTATAGACTATTTTCAATGTGACTGTTTTGAATGTTTGTGTATGAATGTGAAATAATAGGCAGTATATAAAAAGTTTGTCACATATAAAATGTTAAGTAAAAATGACATACTAGAATACTTCTATCATGCAGTGGGCCAAATATGATCATTTTTTCTTTTACTAATATTTTATCATATGTACACATCATTTTAAGATATTAAATCAGACATTAATCTGTCATTGATCTGATTTTTTTAATCACAAAATATATGCTGTTCATCACAAAATTGGGATTTCATAGTATTCAAATAGAAAAAAAAGACTTCTTTTTTATTTTGAAGACACCTTTGAGGTGAAGTATAATAGGAAATACTCAAAATGAGGAAGGCATGAGAGGACAGATATATTGATAACCCTTAGGATACAAGTTATTTTATGTAAAATTAAAAAAAATAAAGAATATTGTTATATTGGAAGAATATATTCCTAATTTAATTACAAGGCTATATTACTAATATGATGTCTGGGTACCAGGTAATTTTCACATGTCATTATCTAATCTAGTAACTGCTGAGAGATCCGGGAAGCCCTGGGATAGAGGAAACTCAAGTAAGCAGATTCTTTTGTAAGATGCTTAAAGGAGATCAAATTAGTGGTATGAAATGCCAAGATACAGTTTACCAGAAAACATGATGCAGAATAAAGGACTTTTTACATTTAGGCAAGAAGCTGCTTAATAATCGCTATGACCAACATTTATGCCATGAGTTAGAAAACATATGCTCCTGCTGAAATTTTCGATCTCCCATGAAATGAAAATGGGAGGAGCAACAGCAACAAAAGTCATAAAAACTAAAAAACAAGCCTAAAAACAAAAACAAACAAACAAAGAAACTGCAGAAATTCTAACCCTGAGTGAAGGTAAGCTCCTGGAATAAGCCAAAGCATTCCCCTGGTCTTCTGCATGGACTCACTTTCCAGACTACAGCGTAAGGAGAAAGGGGAGAGGGAAGCCAAACAGTGCAGAGTGGTCTTGCTGAGCTGTGGAGACAGGGAGACAGAAATCACAGCTACTGGTCTGGCTAAAATTTGCTGGCAAGGTAACAAAGAGAAGGGAGCTGTGCATGGATGGAGCTCCAAAATTCTACATAAAGGTTCCTTTGAATGTCCTGCTGAATAGCAGACTGTATATATAGGGGAGAGACTTAACAAGGCCAGGCAAAACAAATACTGGAAAGAAATTATCAAAAAAGCAACTATATGGAACTCTAAGCTGAACAAATACCTGAGAACCATAAAGTTTGGAGATTTTGAGCGCTGACTTTCTACAGTGGAAAGACTTCATTAAACATGAAGATCACTAAGCAATGATCTCTGGAAGTCTAAGGACTAGGGCTACTCTGTCCTCAAGTAAAACCTATTAAATAGAACACAGTAACCAAAGTAAAAAATAAACCTCAAAAACATTAAGCTGACTCACAGGCGAATTAAATGCTTTCCAGAAAAAACCTCAACATTCACAATGTAGCAGGCATGACTATATACAAACATATAGAATCAAAAATTGCTAGACATGCATGTAACCATGAGAAAAAAAACAATAAATGAAACCAGAAATAACAGGTATGATGAAATAGGAGATAGAACTTTTATATATATAAATAAATATATTTATAGGTAAATACAAACATGTAAATATAAGTTATTATAAATGTGTTCAATTATTTGAAGCAAAATGAGAACATAACAAGCAGAAAATAGGAAAATATCAGTAGAGAAATGGAAACTATATTTACTAAAATAAAAATTCAAAAACTATGCCCTGGCTGGTGTGGCTCAGTGGATTGATTGCCAGCCTATGAACCAAAGAGTCACCAGTTTGATTCCCAGTCAGGGCACATGCCTAGGCTGTGGGCCAGCTCCCCAGTTAGGGGCTCTCAAGAGACAACCACAAATGGATGTTTCTCTCCCTCTCGTTCTCTTTCCCTTCCCCTCTCTAAAAATAAATAAAAACTTTAAAAATGTTTTAAAATTTTTTAAAAATTCAAAAACTAAAATATACTTCATCTGAATGAAGCTTTTACTAGATGAGCTCAATACCCAATTAAACACTTCAATAGAAAATATCAGTACACTTGAATATGAAATCGAAACCATTGAAACTGAAGTACAAAGAAAATCACCTTAAAGAAAAGAACTGATTGGTAGGAAAATACTAAGTGAATAATTATATGTATAGTTGAAGTACCAGAAGAGATTTAGAAAGAAAAAAATTAGACAACTATTGCTCTAATATTTTCTAAATATGATAAAAATATAATCTAAATAATAAAGTCAGCAAATTAAAGGAAAATAAACCAAAATAAAACCATAGCAATATATATAGTAATCAGTTGAAAAATCTAAAGAGAAAGAAAAGTCTTAAAGCAGATGGAGAAAATTTACAGACATTAGCAAATCAAAGATGGATCTCTGATTTCTCAAGAGAAATGATACAAGCCAGAGGAAAATAAAAGCACACTGTTGAAACATTGAAAAAAATAGTACATATGCTTCAAACTATGAGACAAATATATTTTTTAGACAAATACATTTATTGTCCAATCACCTGCACTAAAATAAATGATAAAGAATGTTTTTTGTGGTGAAGTAAAATGATACCAGATAGCAACTCAGATCTACACAAGCAAGTGAAGAGTGTCAGAATAATAAACATACGGATAAATCTAAATACTTTCTTTTAATTTAAAAAAATTACTTCCTGTTTTCTTATTTCTTAAATCTTTTACTAATATATTGTAGAATTATAACATATGTAAAAGTAAAAGTTGTGACATGAAGGACAAAGTGAGAAAAATGGAAATAAGGTTTACAGTTTATGCATGAAATAATATAACATTATTTAAAGTTAAATAAGAAGCATAATGTAAAAAATAAAGCAATTCCTAAAACAAAAATAGATGGCTATATGGAGAATATAAAATTGAATACTAAAAAATTCTACTCTATTAATCTAAATAAAGCAAAAAAGAGCAAAATTAGTAAAGAATAAACATGCTTAGGTCTAAGTATATCAGTAATCCCAACACATCAATGATTACATATAAATTGATTAAAACCTGAAACTATTACTCTGGATAAAAACTAAGCAAAACACAATTACATGATACTTGAGAGTAACACATTTTTTAAAAATTATATGGAAAAATAAATGTAGATACTGGTCATAAGAAAGCTGGAACAGTTATAGAAATAATAACATACCTAAATAACCATGCCCTGTATTAATAGCTTCAAAAAGCATAAAATAAAATTGATAGAATTAAAGAGGAAAAATGTAAAAGTCTACAATCAGCAGAAATTCGTTACGGTATAGAAGACCTGAAAAACACTATTAGCCCATTTGACCTAATACACATTTATGGAACACTGCACTTCCAAACAAACAAATAAATAAAACCACATTATTTTCAAGTGTTTATTGACCCTTCACTAAGATCATATGCTGAGCCATAACAAAATTCTCAAACCGAACTAAATTATTTGAAATCATCCAAAGTACAGTCTCTGAACCCAATAGAATTAACTTGGAAATCATTAACAGAAAGGATAACCTGAATACCCCAAAATATTTGGAAATAAGGCAACAAAATTTCAGATTACACAGAATCAAAGAAAATGAATTAAGAAAAAGTTTTAAATGTTTTGAAATGGATGGAAATTAAAGTACGACATACAAAATATATGGGATATAATTATAGTCATGCATATCAAGCATAAATAGCTCTGAATGACAAAAAAATCAAATCTAAATGAGATCTAAGAAAGCAGAAGGAAATCATCTAACTAGAAATATTAATAAAATTAATAAATATTTAATTCTACTATTCAAAAGCAGTTAAAACTATTCAATATTAGGAAAACAAAAAAAAGGGCATTACCACAAATAATGCAGAAATTTTAAAAGGGGGTTATTGATCAACTTTATTTCAATATTTTTGTCAACTAATAGACAGGTTCCTTGACAACACAATTGTTGATGCCTATCACACATTTAAGGAAGAAATATCAATTTCATCAAATGCTGTTATAAACTGGAGAAAGAGTGAACATATCCCAACTCTTCTTATGAGTCCTGAATATTTTAATTCCAAAAATTTCAAAACAAGAAAAGGTCTTTACACAAAAGCTATAAAAATATTTCATAGTAAGAAATAGAACCATAAAACACCAATCCAAAAGAATCTATGCATCCCAATGTTCATAGCAGCACAATTTACAATAGCCAAGTGCTGGAAGCAACCTAAGTGCCCATCAGTAAATGAATGTATCAAAAAACTATGGCACATTTACGCAAGGGAATACGATGCAGCAGAAAGAAAGAAAGAAAGAAGGAGCGCCTACCCTTCACTACAGCATGGATGGAACTGGAGAGTATTATGCTAAGTGAAAGAAGCCAGGTGGTGAAAGACAAATACCATATGATCTCACCATTAAGTGGAATCTAATCAACAAAACAAACAAGCAAGTAAAATATAACCAGAGACATTGAAATAAAGAACAAACTGACAGTAACCAGAGGCGAGATTGGAGGGGATAATGGGGAGAAAACGGTGAAGGGTTTTCAGGAACAACTATAAAGGACACATGGACAAAACCAAGAGGGGGTGGAATTAGGAGATGGAGGTGGGGATGGCTGGGGTAGAGGGGGAGTGGAGGGGAGAAAAAGCAGGCAACTGTACTTGAAATACAATAAAAATTTGAAAATAAAAAAAATAAAACAAATTCATGCTAAAAAATCACTAAAATATTATAAAATTTGTTCAAGCAATTAAGAAAAAAGAAAAAAATACACCATCACCAAATGAGGTTTATCTCAGGGGTGCAAGGTTGGTTCGACATTCAAAACAGTAAATTTTAGCTCAATACATTAGGTGATATGAGAAATTATATGGTTAACTTAATTAAAGAAAAGGTGTTAAAAATTGACACTCATGTAAAAAAAAAATCTCTCACATGCTGGAATAGATGGAAACTTTCTCAACCTGATAAAGAACACATCTAAAGTGTACCTACAGCTAATATCATACATGAAAGTGAAAGACTAAAAGCATTCCCCAAATATTGAAACAAGAAAAAGGTGGTGTTTTTACTACTTTAACTCAGCATTTTATTGGAGGTTATAGCTAATAAAGAACAAAATTCAAAAAATATAGCAGTACAAAATCCTAAAAAATGTATCAAAAACTACCAAAATTAACAATTAAATTTAGAATGGTTACAGGACAAAAAACCAATACACAAAATTTTATTTGATTGTATATACTAATATAAACAATTGGGAAATAAAATATAAACTATTCTTGATAGCATCAAAAAAGATAAAGTACTTAATCATTTGCAAGACTTCAACACTAAAATTATAAAAGACAGAGGAGGGAAATTTAATACCTAAATAGTTGTATTTAAGCATAGGGTCACATTTGAGGGTAAAGTATGAGGTTGAATTGGTAAAAGTAACTAGAGGTTAAAAGACAGTCAAAGACAGTTGCTATGTGAGAAGATACTTTTTCCTCAAAATGGAGATCCATGATATAAAGTTTCTCTATTTCATATTTGCATTTAGTCTTAAGCAGGTTATCGTACATTTGTGCATTTTCCTGCACCATATACACTTTTCAGCTTTGTCAGATATAAATGAAGCCTTCTTGTCTTTCAGGCCCTAGACCTGCTGATGAGCTCAATTGAGCTATGTCTTTCCTCACTCCACTTATTTAATTCACTTTCTGATCTAATTCTGTGATGACATGCTCTGCAGATATACATGTACCAACGTGGCTATATTTCTAGGCACTTAATGAGAAACTTTGCTTATCAATATATTTATGAGGCTTCAGGAATATGTCTGATACATTCATGAAGTACAATTTCTAAATTGAATAACAAAAAACCTACTTAAATGTGTTCATTAACCTTTCCCTCTATAAACTACCATGCTGTATTATAAAGTGGCGGTGGGTCTTAGACTACCCACAAAAGAGCACCACGACGCAGTCGGGCCCTGAAGACAACTTTTTATCTTCAGATTTTGCTTTCCACACCACACTCGTTTTTGGACTTGGTTTACTCTTCATTACTCTTTTTACTTTCTTGTTTGGTTTTTGAGGCTTGAGGCCTATTTGTTTTTTCAAAAGATAGCATGGCCTTTCCAGGCCATCTATCCTCATAATTGGAAACATTAATGCAGATACAAATTTCTCTTTGGAAAAGTTCATTTCATAATAAAACTCAATGATATTTATTTAATAGTTTATTGAGAATATTCTAGTGGGAATCTAACATAATACAATCTTATTTGTACATTATTTGGAACTATTTTATGCTTTTGTCTACCTTGTTGTAAACTCTGTGAATTTTAGTGAATAATTACAGCAATTGTAATCTAATTAGAACAATATAGCCCTCTGTTTTTGCTTGTTCACTAGCAAATTATGGCAACTGATCTATGTTATCACTAATAGAGTTTATTTTTAAATTTTAGAAATTAAAGCTTATTCCGTTATCTTTGTTTTACATTAGAATTTTTAAATAGTATACTCCAAAAGTAATATTTCAGCTCTGGCCAGGTGGCCAATTGATTGGAGCATTGTCCTGTACATCAAAGGGTCGCAGGTTCAATACCAGGTCAGGGCTCTTACCTAGGTTGCAGGTTCATTTCCCAATCAGGACACATCCAGAGAGACAACCAATTGATGTTTCTCTCTCACATCAATGTTCCCCTTTCTCTTTTTCTCTCTGTTCCTTCCTCTCTAAAATCAACAAATATATCCTCAGGTGAAGATTTTAAAAAAGTAATATTCGAGGTATAAATTATATATATTTTAATAGATTTGAGTATCTTGCCAGAAGCGTTTATTAATATTTTTTTGCCACAGAAGCATATTTTACAAGTATTCGGTTAGATGTTGGAATAGGAAGAGGAAACAGGTAAATGTTGAATTTGAACACAAATATGAATTGTTTGTAATGTGGTTCCTTTGTCATTTCTCAGTTTCTAATTTTGGAGGTAGAAGTGGGGGAGAAGACTTTTCTGCTATATAAACAAGCAGCTATGTTTTTCTCTGTTTAATAGGGAATTTGCAATGATCATATATTCTTTTGGTCTTATCTTTAAAGGGGTGAGACAAAGCTTTATTTCACATATCATGATCTTCTTGATCTCTGCTGATGGAATATAATATACAATACATCATTTTTATCTTCTTTATATTAAAAAATTGTTCTAGACACAAAGCCTTGAATTCCTGCATGCTAATGACCCTGGCTGACTGGAGAAAGCTTTTGCATTTCCTGATATGTCCATTAGGAATGAGCCACAGACCTCCAAAGTAATTACAAATATAAGAGGGACACATTTCCCCCATGATACTTCTCATATCTTGCCTTTTGGTGTCATTCTCTGTCAATTCACGTTGCTTTGTTCCCTCCATCAAAACTGGCTTCCGCTCTGTGATGACTTGTTACACGTAGCCCTGGTCTTGTGCTTCCCACAGTGAGAAGCTTGTCAGAGCTTCTGATGTTCAAATGGCCTGGCCCTGTATGTGCTCCTGTGGAAAATCAGTTTTGCACTGGGCAGAAATGCTGCTGTCGCTTAAGTCAAGCACTAGTCTAAGAGCTTGATAGAACTTTTCAGAAGAATAATATATCAATTTGGAAAGCAGAGAGATAAGGAAAAGGAGGAAAAGCTTTCACAACCCCTCTGGGAATGGAGAAACTGACAACTGCAGTTTGTACACAGCAAAATACTTGCATCGCGGTGTGAAATGGAAGGCATGGGTGTTTGTTTAGAACGGTAATTGTTTTAGCACTCACTGGCATCTCTAAGTCAAAATATTCCAGGGACAAAGTCTGTAATGAACACATCCTCCCAATGCATTCAGTCCCAATGAAAATGCTACCTGATATCTTCCTCCTATTTTAAGTTTCACAATCTTTACTGTGTTTTTACTTTCATGATTGGCGGCTCCAGTTCACAACTTTTTCCAGTGAAATTACTCTTTCTTTGACACTCAGCAACAAAGCCAAATAGGCTGATCTTCTAAGCTTAAGAAACCAGTTCATCAAACTCACTGGCACTTTAGATTTGAAGGCCAGAACTGACTGAATTTTTGAATGAAATACCTTTATTTCCTTAACTGAGTGGAATAGGGATTCATTAAGTCTTTGTCAATAGAATGTTAATAAACAAAAGCCTTAAATGTTTCAAACATGAAAAAAATAATGCATATGTTAATTTGCCAGGACTATTATAAATGTTTTAAGCAAGAAGGAGAGTTACTGAACAGATAATGTGGTACTTCTAATTAACGGGACGCACACCAGTCACTTGATATTCATTGACCTGATTTTCACCTGTATTTTCTTTGTTTCTCATTGCTGCTTTGTCAGCATGCTGTCTTCATTCCCTACTGGTTCACAGGCTTTCATCTTCAAATCATTTCACCAGGCAATCTTACGCTAACATTATTCAAGGTTAATACTGAGTGAAATAAGTGGATACACACACACACACACACACACACACATATGCTATTACAAGACATTATGACTATTCAAAACATCAGAAACATCAGCCCCTCTGGAAATGATTGGAAATATAAAAATTTATGTCTAAAAAATATAAACATTATATTTTGACAAATTATTTTTAGTTTCAAATTTGCTGATTTACTTTAAAAAGCTTGTTAATAGTTAAAAGCACAACAAATAATCTATCATTCTATCATTTGGAGATATAAAGGTTAATATTTGTACACTATTATTTCAATATTATTTTTATGTAAAATCTATTTATTTTCTGGAGTATTTTGTGAAATACATATATTTACTTTTATAAACTAATTTTCCACTCATTGCTATATTTTAAACATATATCTACATAGTTACATATTTCATACAAACTCATTTTATTGGCTGCATAGCATCCCATTAGATAACTATATTATCACATTATTTAACCAACTCCTTTATGCTGCATATTAAAACATGCATATATACACAATATTTTGATAAAATTTTATGAATAAATATTTACACATATAATATCATTATTAGGGAAATAAAAATAATTAAACAATTCATGTATTTTCCACATAGAGCTATATATTCTATTAGTTAAAAATATATTGCTATTCATCTCAGACAAGTCACAAATCAATGTCAGGCTTGTATTAGCTATTTCATCAATAATCAAGTAGAAATTGATTATCTTTCACAAAGTTGGAGAATAAAAAACTAAAAAATAAGCAGGTATATTAAAATGCAATACATTCTAATAAATACTATGTTTCCTTTATTTTGAGTGATTGGTTCTTTCATCGTTGTCTGAAAGGCTGATTTTCCCCTGAAAATTTCTTTACATATTTCAGTGAGGGATATTACAGTGCTGAGAGATAAGGAAAGCATACTCTTGGGAATCAGGATGGTTGTCTTTATTTTAGCATTGCAGGGGCTGGTGAGTCGAACGCACTGGGCAGGCCGCAGGCTGCAGGCTGGAACTCAAGCAGGGGTCAGTGCTGCAGGCTTGAGGCCGAATCTCTTCAAGAAACTTCAGTTATTGTTTTGAAGGCCTTCAACTAATTGGATGAGGCCCTATCCACATTATTGACAGTAAACGTCTTTATTTAAACCACATCTTTATGTTAACTATATCTATAAAACACTGCCTCAGGAACTCCTCCATTAGTGTTTGATTAACTAAATGCATGCTGTAGCCTAACCAAGTTGACACATATATTTTAATAAGTAGAATAAATAAAGACCAGGTACCGAATTCTAGAATCCTAGTAATCATGAAATAATTTATGCTGTTTTTTATAAATATTTTCTAAAGGTGTAGTACTCTAACAATGCTATGTTTAAGTATATTTATTTTGTTCATAACTTCAGTGCTCACACAAACACTATTGGAATTGTGTCTTTGTGTACATATCTAATTTTCTGTATTATTTTCTCACTGCTTCTGTAACAAAATACCACACACTGAGTGCCTTAAAAAACTAGCATATGGGAGGCCATTCTGCATGACGTGGGCCCAGCTCCCGCTCGGAGGGACCAGTGGGGAGTGACACAGGACCCATGCACACAGGTAGATTCTCCCACGGGGAATCAGGCCTGCATTGTACCTCGGCTGCTATGAGACTTGCTTTTCTAAAACTCCCTCACCCTGGATTGAGGCAACAAATGTTTACAGCATATTTCTAAAGTAACTTCCTAAAGTTCATGCTAAACCTTCCAAGGATGAGTATAACCAGTTCAACCACTTTCTCCTTTACATTTGCAAATATCCTTCTTTCTCGATGTAATTAACTACAGCCTCCCCTTTGTTATCTGTAAAAGGCAACCACCTGATGCAAACCTGTGCATAGGAAATGAGGACCTAGATGTAATGTACCCAGAAAGGCAATAAAAGCCTGTCAAGGCAAGGGTCAGCACGCTCTCCTCTTGAGAGAGTGGCTGCGGTGCTCTAAGGCATTCTCCCCTCGAGAGAGTGTCCACGCCTTCCCTTTTCCTCCACACAACTCAGTAGTCCATGTGAATTTGTCTCATGTCTTGGCCACAACGCCGTGGACAGTGCAGGCTGGTGTCCGCATCGCTAGCACATTTTTATATTACAAATGTATTATGTTACAGTCTGGAGGTCAGAAGTCTGAAGTAGGTCTCATGGGCTCACATCAAGGTGTTGTCACCGCACTATGCCTTCTGGAGATTTTGGGGGAGAATCTGTTCTTTGTTTTTTTTTCAGCTTCTAGATTCTGTCTCCATTTCTTGGCTTGTGGCCCCTTGTTACATTTATAAAGCCAACAGTGTATCACCTTTAAATCTCTCTCCACTCTGACCTGTTCCCTTCTCCACATCCCCTTATCTGAGGCTGACCTCTTGCCTCTTTCTCTCTTATAGGACTGTTTTTTTTTTTTTTTTTTAAGAAATTCTTTTTTTTTAAGATTTTTATTTATTTATTTATTTTTAGAAAGAGGGGAAGGGAGGGAGAAAGAGAGGGAGAGAAACAGCAATGTATGGTTGCCTCTCACATGGCCCTCACTGAGGACCTGGTCTGCAAACCAGGCATGTGCCCTAACTGGGAATCGAACCGGGACACTTTGGTTCCCAGCCCGCGCTCAATCCACTGAGCTACACCAGCCAGGGCTATAGGATCGTTTTTTATTGTATGGGCAACCAGCACTACTGATGATAGTCATCTCACCTCAAGATTCTTAATAATAATCGTACCTCAAAGTGCCTTTTGTCATGTGAGGTAACATATTCGCAGGTTCAAGAGATGAGAAAATAGTCATCTTTGGAGGTCATTATTGAGCTTACTATATATTCATGTAATTTCTTAGTATTTATTGCCCTGAAAAATAAGTAGTTGTTTAAATAACATATGAATATTTATTGTCATTATATGTTTAGCCACAATTTTAGCATATTGCTTTTAAAAGAAGATACTAAACATTATTAAAAGATAATTTTCAAAGGGGAAGTAATGACTTCTACAAATATGAAGTGAACATATTTCAAAGATGTTATTTAACACATCAATTAATGAGCCAAGCCAACCAGTAAACTGTTACATTTTTTCTAAGGAGAATTCACAGCACTACATTTATATAAGTCAATCAAGATTTCCTAAATTAATTTATAAATACATGTAAATTTGGCTTTTTCCATCAGGAATGGAGGAAAATCAATTGCTCTCTACTGAACAGAATTAGTTTTGTGTCTGTAGACAATAATCTTTTTACATTGTTATCAGTTATTTATAGCTCACACAGAGATGTGAAATAGCTCAATAAAAATAATGGTATAAATTCCTTAGAAACAGATAAACCAGATGGATGTGCTTTAAAATATTTACAGGTTTCCTCAGAAAACTAAAAATGGAACTGCCTTTGACCCAGCAATTCCACTGCTGAGATTATACCCTAGGAATCCTGAAACACCAATCCAAAAGAACCTATGCACCCCAATGTTCATAGCAGCACAAATTACAATAGCCAAGTGCTGTAAGCAACCTAAGTGCCCATTAGCAAATAAGTGGATCAAAAAACTATGGTATATTTACACAATAGAATATTACACAGCAGAAAGAAAGAAGAAGCTCCTACCCTTTGCAACAGCATGGATGGGACTGGAGAACAGTTCTTATTTAACAGTTCTTAGATAACTAAGTGAAATAAGCCTGGCAGTGAAAGACAAGTACCATGCAATCTCACCTATAAGTGGAACCTAATCCATAAAACAAACAACCAAGAAAAATATAATCAATATAATCAGAGACATTAAAATAAAGACCAAACTGACAGTAAGCAGAGGGGAGAGAGAAGAGGAGTAATGGGGGAAAATAGGGGAAGGGTCGTCAAGAAACATGTGTTAGGACAGGTGGACAAAGCCAAAGGGTGCAGGATTCAGGGTGGGAGGTAAGGAAGGATGGGGCAGAGGGGATTGGTGGAGGGAAAATGGAGACAACTCTACTTGAACAATAAATAAATAAGTAAATAAATAAAAATATTTGCAGGTTTCCACTGAAGATAACCAATAATTTTTCGGTTCATTAGAAAGTCTTACACATTTTTTTCAGATAGTATAAATTTAGTAACTATAACAAGAAAGAAGAAGAAGAAATTATTTCATATTAAAGTTCACAATTAGAGTCAAACTTCAGAAAAAGTCAGGAATGATACTTTATTTAAACTTTATTTCTACATTTAAATACTATAATTGTAAGTGCAAAACAACGGACTAATTGCTAGGAATATTGGGTACAAAATTCTACATTCTTCTTGCAGTGATATAATTATCTTCATTTAGTGATTCTAGGAAAGAGAGAATTTTATTTACTAATATTTGCGAAAGTTTATTACTTTATTTTAGCTTTATTTGCACTTACAAAGATTTTTACATTCATTTTCAATACATACTTTTTGGAAAGAAGCAAAATGTATGTCACAAGTGTACAAATAACTAAAATTAAAAATATTTACCATGACTGTATTAAATTTTAAATTGTTGTTGTCTAATAAAATAAATTTTATTTAGAGAAAAATGAGTGATTTATAACAGGCTTTGTTTAACTGGGGTTTTGAGATCTAACAAGATTGCATCTGAGTGAGACAACAAAAGCGTAAATTGTGTGATGGCTGCACCTCATACTGTTGTAAAGAAAATTGAAACAAAAAATGCCATCTTTTGTCGATTGCTCTGTTATTAGTAATCACAAATTTATCTACTCACAAATATTTTGGAAGCATCCCTTCAATTTCTTTATTTTTCAGTTACCTCTGCCAAACTTTTGTAAAGTCATTTTTCATCCACAGTTCATGCTTTATCACCAGATACTCAGGCCACAGGTTTAAAAGTTCTAATGAATATCAGACATGAATTTCTAATGAATAAATCTTCTTCACCTTGGATGGATCTTGAGAATATCACACTAAATGAGATAAGTCAGACATAAAAAGCCAAAGACCATATGATTTCACTCATATGTGGGACATAAAACTTAAAACAAATGAACACGTAACACAAACAAATGAAAACTCATAGACACAACAGTATGTATAGGGGTTACCAGAGGAGAGGAGACTGGGGGGGAGGTAGCAAAGGGCAAAGGGGTTCAAATATATGGTGACAAAAGGAGATTTGACTTTGGATGGTAAGAACATAATGCAATATACAGATGATGCATCATAGAAATGTATGTTTGAAACATATACGATTTTATTATCCAATGTCACCCCAATAAATTTAATTAATTTTTTAAAAAATATATCATTTATCTTTTTTTTTCTTTACTTCTCTGCAGAATTTTTATTCAAGAATGCCTTTTATCCCTTTGTTAGTTTTCTAGGGCTGCCATAACAAACTCCCACAGACAGGATTGTTTTAACAACAGACGTTTATTTTCTCACAGTTCTGGAGTCTGGCAATCCAAGATCACAATGTCAGTCAGTTTGGTTTCTCCTAAGGCCTCTCTCCTTTGCTTGTGTGAAGAGCAGGACCAATAAAATGGCATTGGTCCAGTCAAGATAGCATAAAGTATATAAAGCAAAGTAGAGTCACTCACATCAACCAAGATGGCTGCCAGTCAGCCATGACACTTCGGTTCAAGAAGGAAACTGTTTAAATCACACTAGACACATCTGACAAGGAAACATACCTAAGGTATCTGTACACATCACCAGAACAGCCATGTCTGCAGGGAGGGACCACCCATAGATAGGCTTCTGGGGAAATTCTCCACTTACCATCAAGGGTGCCAAGGCACTTATCAAGAGACCCACAAGGATGGAGTACACCTCTCTCAAGATATAACTGAATCAAGCTCCAGACCACTGCTGAGACAGTTGAGCTCCACACACCAGAGTGCTGCTCCATGCCACGCTGATCTCCCTTGGCATTGGCTGCTGGAGGCTCTGCTCTGCTGAACTGAGGACTTCATCTGCCCTGCTGCCCACCTGGCTCCAGAGATCCTTCCTTGCAAGACCCCGATGGCTCCCTTGCCCACTGTTTTGTCTCCAGGACCTGCAGACTGAGGCTCTGAAACTCAGGTTTGTTATTCGCTACTGATTGCTCTGTGTGTGTGTTATATTAATATGTGTTGATGTTTTATGTTGAGTGAAACTGCATCCAATAAAAGTTAAGTGAACAGCATAATTATCTTGTCTGACTCTTGTCTATTCTTTGGTCCCAGGCTGCCCAACAGGCAGCTGGCAGAGCAGTTGCCCAGCTGATTTATAGGAAAGACTACATCGTGGACATACACTAGTGACTGCTTACAAATGGTCACCTTCTTGCTGTGCCTTCATATAGCCTTTTCTCTATGTGCTCATACCATGGGAATTATTTCTTCTTCATTTCAAAATACTAGTTCTATGATTAGGGCCCTCCTTTATGATCTAATTTAACCTTAATTACCTCTGCAAAGGCTCTATCTCCAAATACAGTTATGTGTATATGACTTCAA
The DNA here is from genome assembly GCA_004026765.1 of Micronycteris hirsuta. NCBI lineage: Eukaryota > Metazoa > Chordata > Mammalia > Chiroptera > Phyllostomidae > Micronycteris > Micronycteris hirsuta. The sequence continues at coordinate 20,374 of PVJI01004205.1, read as the reverse complement.
CATGGATGTTTGAGAGGGACACAATGCAACTTAAAACACCCTCCCTAGTTCTTACAGTGTATGCTGTTTTGGTAGATCTATTTTATTCCTGACCTTAACCTCCCACTTTTTAATTTTCATTTCTGTTCCTAAAAATAAAGATTTCCAAGTATTTCTCTTATCTTTTCTTTCTCCTCTCTGTTCCCTTTTACTTCTCTTTCATTCCTATGTTCTCAATTTTGTCAGTCTTATCCTAGTCACACTTTCTATGATAATCCCATTAATATTAATCCCATTTAGGATTTACTTTTCCAGTTACAGTCTCTCACAAGGTTCAGATTCAGATTCATGGTCATGGCTCAGACCATGGAATATCTCACAAGGTTCAGATTCATGGTCATGGCTATGACCATGGAATATCTTTATCCATGTATTTTTCTTACATGACAAGCTTAAATTGTCCAAAGCAAACTCATCCTTTACCATTTCAAATTTTCTCCTCATGAACTCTATATTTCTAAGCACAGTCATACTCTGCCTAAATTAAATCTTTAGGCATTTCAAAATCAATATGCATTTTAATTAATTCTATGTAACTAATTTTTAAAGTTTTGCAATGGTTTGTACTAGAGACAGAAGATAATTCATTTTGGAAATCACTGAGCCAAATTAACAAAATGTACTTAAAAAGAAACTTACATTATAATTGATCAAAGTTGAGTATAAAAACTAAAAAAACATATTTACCATGGCCAGTCCAATAGATAATTTTTTCAACAAACACAGGCTGATAATTAATATGCTCATATTAATATGCTTACTATCAGAATACCATGCAGAGTTCTGATTAAATGCATCCAGATAAAGTTCATGATTCTGAAATCTGTGATAATATAAAACAATTTTAGTAAAATGTGTGTTATTATTAGTATGTCACAACCTTCAAATATTTTCTGTAATATTTTCTTGGGACTCTAAATACCAATGATGAATTTTACTAGGGCTTTAATGAATCACCTAAGATTCGTATTTTATTTTCTTCAAGAGTGAGCTTCCTAATTATATTTTAAATGGCAAATATGATTTTGTATATTTTAAATTTAAATAAAAATGAAAAAAATTATATGATAATTCACATTATGGTACTAGGGTACATGTAATTAAGTTTAGAGATATTAAATAAAAGTTAACCCACACATGATTCTTATTATTGTTCATATTTTCTTTGTGAAAATAACTATTAATCTCTTTGTATGTCAAAACAGTAAAACTTTAAATAATAACAAACATTTATATTCTTTATTTTTTATGTAAAATTAGTGGAACTTTAAAAATATTAAGAAAAATATTTCTAGCATGTTGTTACTATTAGTTATCAAGTGTGTAAAAAGTTATTGGACATAGTATAATATAAGTTATATATTAACTATATAATTAATATATTGATTACATATTTACATATATAACTTATAAAGCAATATAAACGAAATCCTTTAATGATTTATATTTATTTGTATATTTAGGTCATATAATTTACGAACTAATAAAACAAAAATATGATACTTTTATATTTTGTTTGATTTGGAAAAAAGTTGACTCAAAAGGTTAATTATTGGATTTCCATTTTTTGCTTTTATTTGCTCTATGTAATTATATCTATATTATTTAAAAGAAAGGGTTTTGAAATAGGTTAAGATATGAAACATTTAATACTTTTTTCTCTTCTTTTCTCCCAATTTTGCTCTCCTCCTTTTTCTTTTATTCTTCCTCTCTTTCTTCCATTCATCTTTCATACGCTTACTATAAGTAAATCATTGTTTTCTGACTTCAGTATGATCTATCTAAAGAGAGAAACATGTAAGCATAAGACAGCATTACTATGAATTAAGTTCTATAATCTAAGTGCGGGCAAAGTATACTTACGGCGCATTCTGGGGAAGAGCTTTGATGGTGGTGAACAGAGGGGTCACAGAGGCCAAAATGCTGCTTGATATGGTTTAAAAGGAGGAATGACAATTCACCAAGCAAAAAAAAAAAAGAGGCCATTTCCAGTAAGTATCATATGTCAAAGTGCTAAATAGAATAAATCCAGAAAAATGAACTAGGCTAAGACAACACTTTAAAAAGAAATTTTCACTTTCTTGTTTGTGACTCAGGGTACTAAAATAATTCATAAAAAGTATCTGGAGTAGACTAGGAGTTAATAAATTCTTTAGGTAAGAATTTTTGAAGACCAACAACAATAAAGAAAAACTGATAAAAATAATATCCCTGTTCTAAAGAACAAGAATTAAATGCAGTTATAAGACAGTTTACTAACATAATTTATTGAACAACTATAAAAATGAATGGTGGGAAAAGGGGGAAGGGTTTTCGAGAACATCTATAAAGGACACATGGACAAAATCAAAGGTGGGGTGGGATCAGGAGTGAGAGGTGGTGGTGGCTGGGGTGAGGGGACTGGTGGGGTAAAATGGAAACAACTGTACTTGAACAACAATAAAAAAATGTAAAAAAAGTAAACAATGGTCTTCATTTTTTTTCTCTACTAGGAATAAAGAAAACAGATTGCCAAGTCCAAATATAATAATTTCCTTTTTCTCATCTACTAATTTCTCATACTTCCTTATTTCCCTATTGCTGCTAGATTTCACTGATTCTCACTCATTTCTCTGTCTACTCAGTTCTGTGCTAGAATAGTCATTTTGTTCCATCAGATCCTTTATTCCTCATTTTAGAAAACTCATGTTGGTTTTATAGAACATTATTAAATATCTGAATTTTATATTCAGAAACATCATCTAATGCATTTAAAACATGCTGTTTTTTCTACAATACATTCTGTTAAATGCTGTCACCTATTATTCATTATTATAGAAATAGTTTTTGTCTTGTTACATGGACCTGTAGTTCTATATCTCCTTGAACATCATCTGTTAGTTGATCTCTCTTTTTTTTTAAGATTTTATTTATTTATTTTTAGAGTGAGGAGAAGAGAGGGAGACAGAGATGGAGAGAAACATCAATGTGTGGTTGCCTCTCACATGCCCCCTACTGGGGACCTGGCCTGCAACCCAGGCATGTGCCCTGACTGGGAATCAAACTGGCAACCCTTTGGTTCACCGTTTGTGCTCAGTCCACTGAGCTAAACCAGCCAGGGATGATTTCTGTTTTTGTATTTTTCTTTTTCAGGTCTGCTTTATGCTTTGCTAAAGCTAGGGAAGGGCTGTTGTTCCTGGCTTTGTAAGACAAAACAGTAATTTCCATATATTGAGCTGAAAACAGATGTCCAACTGCAAGAACATGTGGAAAAATGTGTATGCCACTGCATTGCCTTTTAAGTCCCTCTTTCTGCAGAAGCTTGAAATTTTATTGTTCAACCTTCTGCATCCTCTATAAGTAAAGTGACTGGCTATATCACAGATTTAAATGCATAAAACAGTGTGGTCCATTTAGGAAATAGAGGGGATATTTTTTATGACTAGACCATTTTAGTCAGGAAACAGTGAGACAAAACTAGATAGGAAAATATAAGCTTCGTGATGGTACAGCTGGACGTACTGCTAAACATTTCAGCTTTACCTACAGAACTACTGAAAGGTTTGCAACGTAAGAACAACATATTCAGATTTTTCTTTTAGCTGTATTACTCAGTGGGGAGAATGGTTAAAGACAGGTCACATTTGTAGAAAAAGAGGTAAGTTAGCACTTGCTCTAAGAGTGCATGTCATTTTGATGAGGCATTCTGAACACAGTGTTTTTGATGCTAGGGTCATTTGGACTAGGCTAGCATTGAGACATGATATATAGATAGCTAATAGATAGATAGATAATGAATCTTAATTTACACCCTTTTCCCCATCTCTTGTTATTTCAACATAAGAAACATTCAAACTTGTAGAGAATTTTTGTGAGTTTATTTGAGCCAAACTCATGACAATTGCCTGGAAGCAAAAGCTCAGTGGATTAAGAAATGCTCTGGAGAATGGCAGTTTAGCACCTTAGTTTACACATTACAATCAAATCCATTGGTGATAGATTAGGGAGGCCGGAGAAAGCAAAGCAGGAAACTTCTGGGAATGGTAAAGAGTAATAGACACTTTCACTCACGTGGGTACAGGGTAGTTAACAGTCAACAATTAACATGATAACAGTAACAATGAGGGGGTTTGTGGTCTCTGCCTGGTGAGGTGCCAGTGCTTTGAGGGGTGTGAAAAATGAAATTTGACATTCCAAGATTACATTATCATAGATACAAAAAAGACAACAGACAGGCTCAGTTAAGGTAAAGATTGATCTTTGTTAGGGAAAAATACCATCCTAGGATGTGACTAACCACCATGCTTTTAGTTAGAAAATTGTGACTTCAAACCATCCCATGTGGTTACTTTAGGCTCTGAATTTGTAAGGTTGCTGTGCAGGCCTCCCCTAAGCTGGTCGGGTTTCACACGTGGCCCCTTTCCACAGTTCCATCTTATTGATCAGCAATGGTTTTTATGACCATCAGACTCACCACATTCATTTAATATTTATGTTTTATATCAATATGCAAGAAAACAAAACTTATTTTTTTACTACTAAATAACTTGAATGTTTGGTCTTAAATAAAATAATTCCAAAACAGTTGAAACACATTTGAATATACCAGCTGAAGCAGATAATTGAGAGCCCCAGATCATAGCCAAAACCCTTGACTACTAAATAGCTGCAGCAAATTGCAGCCAAACTGTGCTGATGCATATGAGGACATAGAATCAAAGTAGTGAAGGTAGGAATAGAAAGGACGGCAAAGACAAGGGATGAAATTTAGTTGAAAAAATAAAGCAATAAATTTGATGTGGACATGAAGAAAGAAAAGTTGAAAAGTCCAAATAGCTCCCAAGTTTCTGATTTTGGAATTACATAGATTAGTACCTTTTACTATAAAAGTATAAAAGCATCTACTGCATGCCAAGACTGTGCCAGATGTCGGTGAGAGTGCAGTTAATTAGATAGGTCAAGCCCTTATCTACGTAAACATTTTATTCTAGTGATGTAAACAAGAATAATCAAGTGAGCAAATAAATACATTTTATAAATTAAAGTTTGGCAAAAGGAGGGAAGGGAATGAAAAGAATGTCCGACAGAACTGTTTTCGGAAGAGAAAGAGGAGGCTCACTGAAGCCGCGACATCTGAGCCGAGGTTGAGAGAAGTGAGGATATGAATGAATGGGATCTCTATTACCTTTGGCCTAATTGTACTCATATCCTGGGCTGCGGGGCTGATTCCAATTTGCATGTCTGTCTTAATGTTACTTTTCTTCTTCTTTTTTTCACAATGCAACTGGGGAGCTACTTTTCATCACTCACTAAGCCAAGTTTTGAGACCAGGGCAGCTGGCAGGCGGTTTATGTTTTCTATTATAATATTTCTGGTAACTTTCTTTCCAAACTTTGCATGCTGTTCCAGACACATTTTATCTGAATCATGATCCCCAGAGATAGAAAACTATTTATTCACATGCCAAGAATGTGAATCCCTGAAATAATGAATCAGGGTATCATTCATTTCTCATCTCTTACAATCACCATCATACAGGTATGAGTTTAATTTTAGTTTTACATTAAGTCCATAAGCACACTGCCAGTTTTTTCCTGTAGAAGTTTTCAGGTTTTCAAAAATATATAATAAAAGCTCCAAATCTTTTAAATGGTCTTGGCTATGATTAAGGAAAAACATTTTTTGCAAAATTTTTACCCCTGTTACACATTTGGTGAGTTAAGTAGGAAAAAAGCAATTACAGCCAAATCCAAGTTTATGTATATGTTGTTATTGATGGGTTTGGTAAATATGTATAGTAAATATATATGACTATGTAAACATGAACATATGCATACAATAATTGGATTTTTTAACCACAGATGTAACAAATGTTCCTTGTAACAAGTCAGTGAATAGAGCTGTGTAAATGTTTATATTAAAACCTCAAACATCCCTTTTTTTAATTCCCAAACTGATCAATTAATGAAGGTTAATAACTGAATGTATCTTTCTCCATATCTTTTCTATTTTAATTAGGTCTGTCCAGAAGGTATCTAGCCATGTAATATGAAAAATAGACACACTTATTAAAGAAGATACAAGATACAAGAAACATTGTACATAGGAGAACGATGCCTCAGTCCCCTTCAAAGTAGGCACCTTGGGATCTCACACGGTTCTCCCAATCATCATCAGCTGCCCTATAGTATTTTCCTGAATCTCATCAACAGTCTGAAATCTCTTCCTTTTCAAAGGTGATTTTAGTTTTGGGAAAAGGCAGAGTCATAGGGAGCCAAATCTAGGCTGGAGGCGACTGAGTTACCTGGGTGATTTGATGTTTCTTAAAAAAACTCTGCAGAAGACGTGATACATGAGCAGCCACATTGTAATGAAGCTGCCAATCACCAGCTGCCCATAGTTGCGGCCTTCTGAATCATCTGAATAATTTCTGCAGAGGAATGTTCAAGCTTAACTCAAAATTTGATGCAGATTCATTGCTCTACTCATCCAGTCATTTTGAATGTGCTGGCCGCACAGTATACATGCTCACTCAATGGCATCTACCACCCCCACCGACTAGTACAGTGAAGTCATCATTGTTCACACATGTGCATTCCAGTCCACTCTCCTTGGCTGTCAGGTTACATCAGTGTTGCACAACCATTCTCGTTATGTTAACAATGGCTGGACTTCTTCCAGACAGACCTCTATATTACTTTACATATATATAGTACATATACTGCAGTACATAGTCTAAGTCATTATCTACACACACACCTATTATTTAGTTGTGTGTGTAGATAATGATTTAGAGACAGAGAGATAGAGAAATTCTCATCACTGAATTTAATATATTGTCATAGTTTTTGCAAAAAAAAAAAAAAAGACAGGAAGAGCCTTGCCTTTGCAAAGTTCAACAAATTTCTTATGAAACCACATAACAACAACCAACTCCCTGATCAAAACAAAACAAACAAACAAAAAAGTTAGGGCTCCCATGCAAAAATGAAAGCATCCAAGATGGGTAAAGGTGACTATGAAGCATTTTGCTCAAAATGCATATCTCATTAATGAGAATATACAACAAGAGGGTTTGCATGATTTGCCCAAGGTTATCAGCTTAGTGTCAGAAAGGGAGCTAGAAGCAGATTTACTAATTCTCATTCCAAAGGTTTTTTACTCCACCAGTGAAAATGATTAAGATTTATTTGAATTATATAATAGGTTACTCTCTAATTGCATGGTTGCTATTGCTGGAGTCTTATTTTATTTCAGAATTATAATTCTCAGTTATTTGTGAGGTTATGCCAAAATAGAATGGCATTGAATGAAAGCAATTGACCTGTATACCAAGAACAACCACGTTAGTTCTGAAAATTTTCAAAATTACACAAATATTTTAAATTATTAAATTCAGCAACTCCTTTATATCTCTAGTAAAATCATCTATTTCAATGTCAAAACATTTTCAGTTTTTTATTTGAATGCTCCCTTTTATAGATGGTAAATCTTCCAAGAAATATTGGTTAAAACATTATCTGCAATATTTGTATGTAGTTAGATATTTTAAAATGCCTATTCTTTAATTCTTTAAGAATACATTTATATTTTCAAAGTGCTTCAGCCAGATATGTAAGCACTGATTAACTGAAAGAGATAAAGAAAGAAAATAGGCAAATTGTGAATTAACTTAACACTTCTTTGTTTCTAGAGATGTCATGAAACCACTGCAGTACACACAAATTCTGATCCATCCAGATAGCTTCTTATTTTCTAATTCCTCTAACCTAATTTTTTTTTTATTTTCAGTAAAGTCAGAGTTCAAGGTGAATGTTCCTGCCTTGTTTAATTTTATGTTTTCAAGTGAAAAATTTAATCATACTGTATTGATATCAGGAAAAAAATTAATGCCACTTTTAAATTGTGTTGTATCCCCCCCTTCTGACTTCTGTCCAAGATAGAGGCATAGGTAACTACACTTTGCTTCCTTGTACAACCAAAAGAAGAAAAACAACAAATTTAAAAACAAAAACTACTAGAATTGCCAGAAAATCAAACCGTATAGAAGTCCAACAACCAAGGACTTAAAGAAGAAACCTTCATCCAGACTGATAGGAAGGGCAGAGAGGACATGCGGCAAGGCTCAGACCAGGGAGGCGAGGCAACAGCTGGCGGAGCGGATGGTCCCACATTTGCTGGTAGATAAGCCAGGAGGAACAACTGGGGAGTGAGACAGACTGCACAACCCAGGTTTCCAGTGCAGGAAACTAAAGCCTCAAAACCTCTGGCTATAAAAACCTGTGGAGGTTGCAGCTGCTGGGAGGAACTCCCAGCTTCACAGGAGTGTTCATTGGAGAGACCCACGGGGGTCCTAGAACAAACCCACACACCCAAGAATCAGTGCTAGATGGGCCCAATTTGCTTGTAGGTAGCCGGGGAAGTGACTGAAAGCTGGCTGAGAGTCCAGCAAGTGGCATTGTTCCCTCTCAGACTCCTCCCCAACATACAGTACCACAACACAGCTACATGGGTTGTCCCACCTTGGTGAATACCTAAGGTTCTTCCTCTTACAACTTACCAGGGGCCTTGAGACAAAGAACTATGGCCCCAAAAGAACAGATCAAAACTCCAGAAAAAGAACTAAGTGACAAGCAGATAGCCAACTGATCTGATGCAGAGTTCAAAACACTGATAATCAGCATGCTCACAGAAATGATTGAGTGCAGACACAAAATAGAGGAATAAGTGAAGGCTATGCAAGGTGAAATAAAGGAAAATATACAGGGAACCAACAGTGAAGGGAAAGAACCTGGGACTCAGATCAATATTGTGGACCAGAAGGAAGAAATAAACATTCAACCAGAACAGAATGAAGAAACAAGAATTCAAAACAATGAGGAGAGGCTTAGGAACCTCCAGGACAACTTTAAATGTTGATACATCCAAATCATAGGGTTCTAGAAGGAGGAGAGGAAGAGCAAGAAATTGAAAACTTATTTGAAAAAAATAATGAAGGAAATCTTCATTATTTGGAAAGAAGTACTTGAAATCATGAAAGGCAAGGACCTACATCCAAGATGACTCTATCCAGCAAAGCCATCATTTAGAATGGAAGGGTGGATAAAGTGCTTCCCAGATAAGGTCAAGTTAAAGGAGTTCATCATCACCAAGCCCTTGTTATATGAAATGTTAAAGGGACTTACCTAAGAAAAAGAGATAAAAAAATATGAACAGTAAAATGACAACAAACTCACAACTATCAACAACTGAACCTAAAACAAAAACAAACTAAGCAAACAACTAGAGCAAGAACAGAATCACAGAAATGGAGATCACATGGAAGGTTATCAGTGGGGAGGAGGAGAGGGGAGAATAGGAGAAAAGGTGAAAGGAATAAGAAGCATAATTGGTAGGTACAAAATAGACTTGGGGATGTAAAGAATTGTATAGGAAATGGAGAAGCCAAAGAACTTACATGTATGACCCATGGACATGAACTAGGGTGTGGGAGGAGGAATGCTGGTGGGAGGTAGGGTACAGGGCAGAAGGGGATAAAACAGGGAGAAAAAGGAATGGGACAACTGTATTAGCATAATCAATAAAATATATTTTTAAAAATCATGTTGTATTTTCCTTTAGTAATGTGTTTTTTAATACACTATAATATATAAGAGTGTGTGAGAGTGTTTTCTTCTTTAATACTTTGTGTAATACCTGTCAAATATAGGTACTTCATAAATATTTGTTGCATTAATGACTTAATGATTAGTAGCCCCTAGCTGAATCTATTTCCAGAGGAATTTCTACAAGTTAGCTTGGTACAGAACTTATTTGCTGAGAAGAAAAAGTTTAGTGAGGCCTTAATTGTGCAATTTTTAAGTAGGAAATGTTCTATTATCCTTGAAGAATCATTTTATTTTTTCTATATTTTGTTTTGTGCAAGACCAGCATTTGTGCTTTAGGTTATCAGATAGACAAATATAGTCTGATGTTTTTCATCTCCACCAGTCTAGCAAAATTTTAAAAATGATGGAAAAGCAGTAAGAAATTTTATATAGAAGACATGAGGACTTCAGTAGAAAGCGGTTGTGTATGTATCTCCGCCCTTTCCCTTTGATTTTTCACTTTATTATTTTGTTTCTACTACGATGAATTGGTTCTGGCTAATCACCCTGAGAGAAAAAGAAGACCCCAGGGAGACTCTCACTTTGAGGGAAGGATACTGAATGACTTGTTAAGGCTTCTAAGATGTAAGGGAGAGCTAGCTGTGATCACTTTGAAGAGTTTATGCTGGAATAACTTCCAGTAATGCTGTTTTCAGTGGAAGTGAAGTTCTTGCAGTGTCACGAGGAAAATTCCGAGGTGAACTTGATTGATGGTGTATCATTAAGGGGATTCCCCTCCTGACTTCCCAATGTTCATCTCTGTTACTCTTGAAAAAGATCCAATCTTGTCTTCAGTAGGCCCAGAATAAGCTGCCCCATATTAAAGCACAGCCCTGGCTAGCATCTGGCTAGCTTAGTGTTGTTTTCAGCGGCACTGCAAACCATCGCTGTGCTGTGGTATTCGGGCTCCCTCCTGAAGTCTGTATCCACGTGCAGCCATTGGCTGCACGGTTACTAAGGCCGCATGGCTATGGACAGAGGATGCACAAACGCACGAGGCAAGTGCAGGTTTCCAGGCAAGGGAGAGAAAGCTTAGTCCTTTTGGAGCCCACAGCAAGCTGCTAAGAGGGCTCAGTTCCAATCCAGGTAACTTAGCTTGTTCCCAGCTGCCCCAGTGGCAGAGTCCATGTGGCTGCTGGCCATGTGGCTTTAGCAACCATGGCTTTAGCAGCCACATGGCTATGGAGAGAGGACATGAGTGCAGGTCATGAGCAATAGAGAGGAGACAGAGAAAGAGAAAAAGTGCTTCTTTGTTCCCCTGGAATTATATTAGCTTGGGTCTTGGATGGACCAGGTGCTTTTTCAAAAGAATCAGTCGACTTCCCAAGGTTTCACAGGCTTTGGATAGGTTTACAGCCACTTGTTAGACTGACGGACCTCAATAGTGCAGCATCTTGCCCCTGCACCTCTCACAGTCCAGTACCAGTGCGGAGAAGTGAGGAGTGTTGATCCCCTTAGCAGATAAATGCTATAACAACCTGGGCTGTGAAGCTATAGCTTCCTGGCTCATGTTTTTCAGTTTATTAAGCTCAGTGTCTAGTTCCTTTCACCCCCTTTTCCTTATTAATAATTTGTTAAATACCAACAGTAACAATGCTACCTTGCCCCGATCCTGTGATTGTGCTATGAAGAAAAGGATATTTGTGTAATCAGAAATTAGGAGCCCAGGTGTGCTTGGGTCTGAGAACAACTCCCAACCGATTGTAACTCTGGTAAAAACTGTGTCTGCCCTCCTTCTGTCTTTCCAAGTGCAAATGAACTACTCTGGACCAGTCTAGTTGGGGAAAGGGAATAATCAATACTGTCATCCTTATAAGATCAGAAAAGCCTTCAGTAGTCATCTGGAAGAGAACCTGGCCCCATTACCTCAGGGTTTCTGGAAAGAGAGCTCAGCCACTGAAATGTGTTTCAGGGGAGGGGAGTCAATCCTGAACTGTTGCACTCCCTGTTTGGTTGGTCTTGGGGTACCTCCCTTGCACCACTGCTTCCTTGGCAGAGAAAATCAGGCACCAGACTGAGAGATTCTGTCTTAGGAATAGTATACTCTTGTTGTGCAACATAATTAGATTTAGCCTAAGAAATATATACTCAGGTATCGCAAAGAACTGACTTTCCTCTGAGTAGAACATGTTTATTTTTCTTTGTTGCATCTTAGGTCTTGTGGAGACTAATTTTAAATATCCTCATGTGTAGCCTAAACATTTCCAAAACACCCTGGCTTTCCAAATCCTTAGAGTCCAACAACACATTTAGATTTTCCAGACTTGGGAGGTATAAATATGTAAAGACAGGCTTACTGAATAAAGTTGAGAAGGGTTAAATTGAAGAAAGATCAGAAGACATCTAGATCATTACTCATCCTTTCAAAAATAGCCAATTTCAGAACAATAAGGGAGAAATAATCTACCTTTTTAATGTAAATCACCCAATAAACAGACCCATGAATAATACAAATATTTTTCTTCAAATTAAAAATAGCTTTTCAATTTTAAGTAATGCATATTCATTTTAAATCAAAACACAAATACATAATGTCATTAAAACTATTTGAAATATTTATTTTTAAAAATGAATAATGCAAAAGTATATAATACAAAAAGTGAAGCTCTGCCCTCCCCCTTCCTAATGCAGAAATAATCACTTCTTGCTCTTTTGTGTGATTCAGTCTTAGTCAGTTCTGTGCTTCATATTTCCTTCTTAAACAGATATTATTAAAAGATTGTTCTAAAACTTGCATTTCTCATCTTGAAATCATAATACTTTTCACATTCACACACATACTTCTATTTATTTTTTAATCATTTAAATTATTTAAAGGTAACCCATTTTATATGACTATATTCCCCATACCAGTGTGAAGTGATTTTAATGTTTCTTTGATCTCCTATGCATTATGTTCTAGATAATAATTATTTTAGAATTATTTTCATATTTATTCCCCTTGTAACTTTCTTTATGACTTCTCATAATTTGTTGGACATATGGAAAACACTCCATAAATATTTACTGTTTCATAGTATTTATAATATGCCATTTAAGCTAAGCTAGAGCCAATTTATTGTACAGTTAAGAACAGTGGCTTGGTGTTTGGAGTATTTGGGTTCAAGCCCTGTGTCTACCTTTTTCTAGCTGATCTTGAACTTGTCTTAACAAGTACCATTGTTTTCTGATCTGCATAAAATGGTATCTACACAGTCTTTCCCTTCACGTTTATTCCATCCCTTACTCTCTGAGCATTACCTCATCTCTTAACACTTCTGGCTGTCTTTTCTTCCCCTGGGGTTACCACAGGAGCTATGGAAAAACATTTATTATTCCAGTTGTGTTTGAAACCCCAGTTTATCCAACACTGAAGTCGTTCATGAAAAAGCTGTAGAGTTGTGGGCTCCTCCCATCACTTTCAGAGTCAAATGAAGGGCTGCCTTAGGTTTGAGCTTGAACTTGAAATTCTGGGGCTTTCACGCCCTGTGGAGAGAAATATGACCAATGACAGATAAAAGGTGCCCACAGATACATTTCTTATTCTTCCTGTACTCTAGAGAATTTAGAAGCTTTTCATCAAGCTTGACATGACCTACCAGGGTTTTCCTCCATGGTTGAGTAATCAGCTTGGTGTTTTGTGAATCCATAACTATCTCAGTAATAACAACCACCAAATTATATTTACTTCCTCTCCTTTCTTGTCTTACTTTCATTTTTTACTTCACTCTTGCTGCCCTGGAATTGCACCTTCCAGTATGGCCTTAGCATATAAGATTTGCTTCAGACACTTTCTAAGGGACCCAGCCTAAGATATGTCCAAACTGAATTAGTGGAAAGCTAGTACTTAAAAGATGTCTGTAATGTAGTAAATCCTGTGCTTTAAAAAATATATTGCATTATGAAAGAATGAAAATTATAATAGTATATATAAATAAGTGGTGAACATATGGTGTGGATAGTAAATATACTTTAATATAAAATTTCAAAATTGCCAAAGAATATAAAATTTCATTGGAAATACATAATTTTTACAAATTATCCTTAGTCTTTTTATAAAAAGAATATATTCATTTTGAAACTATTAACTGGTAGGTCCAATAATTCAAACACGTTTTTTTAAATCCTCACCTGAGAACATGTTTTTATTGATTTTAGAGAATGAGGAAAGGAGAAAGAGAGAAAAACATTGACTAGTTGCCTCCCATATGTGCCCCAATCAAAAATCAGTCCCAAAACCTACCTATGTGCCCTGACCAGGAGTCAAACCCATAACATTTTGGTGCACGGGACAACACTCCACCCAACTGAGCCACCCAGCCAGGGCTCAGACACCTTTTAATTGCTATCATGATAGATTTTTCACTGTTAGAATGAATCTTTACTTTCTTCTCTAAGTGTTTTTTTATTTATCCAGATGTAAACATAATATTAAAATACCAGGACATTAAATTCTCTAGTACTTGCTGTTATCACCCCTATGAAACCATCATTGTCTAGCTTAAAAAAAAAAAAAAAAGAACTTAAGGCCAAAAATTCTGAACTCAATTCACCATTTTAGCGCTTGTTGGTTATGTGACTTGGGACTAGGCAGTCCTCTCTGGGTACTAGTTCCATGAATAATATAAGCTACAATAGATGGCTTCAAAAGGACTCTCCAGCACTAATACATTATGAATTTATTTACAAAGTGATTTCCTGCACACACACACATTCCTACACACACACTCTATATATACACAGCTCCAGTATCTTTCTCTTGACCCCCACTTCAGTTCCTTCAATTTAATATTTACTCTATCACAGATTTTTATTGTTCTTTCATGAGGAACTTATTCACTCTGTTATTTATCAAATAAGTGCCAAGTAAATACAATATAGCCTGCACTGAAAGGTGCTGGGAAAATGATGGCAAGCAAAACAGGGTCCTATGTTTTTGCTCCTTCAAGGAGCAATGTGCTCCTTGAATCAGTAGTCCTCATGTTTGCTTAAGGTTTTTGATGGTGATATTTAGATGTGCTCCTCACAGAGAATCCCTGAGACGGCTGACCGCCGAACAACCCCTCTTCTTAGGCCGGGATGCATCTAGTCTCTGCTTGTTGCCGGTGCTAAAACAGGCCTGACATCCTTGGCTGGGTTCCAGGTCGTCCAGGCAGCTCAGAGAAGTATGACTTGTAACCACCGTGGCTGTGGCTGTTCCCTGCTGCCCTGGGCGCCCGACTCAACACCTTCAGGTTCTGCTGATTTTCCAAATTTGGGTGGTTTGTTACTACATGACTGAGTTGATTTTTCAAGTATAACTTTCACTAAGAGTTATCACACAGCAAAAAGTTGCCTTTGTCTCAAGAATTAGAGTTTTAGTAATGCATCTTTTAATACACCCACAGCTATCTTCTCGAGTGTGTCAAAGACAGGCAGATGACTGGATCAGCAGATATTTTCTCTAATTAGCGCATGCTAATTCCTGACACCGTTTGTTCTTCTGACAAGCAGAGTGTGATAACTTCCATAATCAGGGATGCTCAGAGAATTGGTATCTGAATTAGATCAAGGGTCAAGAAAAAACTTAGCACTTTAAGGAAAATGAAAATAATTCAATAAGGCTGAACATCTGGAATCAACTTGAACTGAACTTTACCATTTTATACTTCAAGCAAATGGCATTTAGAGCATTGTTTGGCAAATTCCTAAATAAAATTAAATTGTTACTTTTTCCCATGGGAGTCAATTAGTTATGTGTCAGATTTCATTTTTTTACAACACAGAAGCAATATATTCTAAGATGATAAAATAATATAATATTATTTTATAAGTTTCAATAAATATTTTTGTGTGTATGTGTACATATCTACACATTGTAGTACTTAGCGCGCTGCTATAAACCTCAATTGCAGTGATCATTGGTGTACTTTGAAATTGCTGTTCACTTTTCTGCTTTCCCCCTGAACTCCATTAGGATATGCCGGGGCTATATTTGCTCAACTTATATTTCCAGAACAATCAATTTGGTAAAATTGTTTGGCAGAATCTACTAAAGCTAAATATACATTTCTTCTCACTCAGCAGAATTACATACATGTGTGCATCAATTGATTTCCGCAAGAATGGTTGACTATATGATGCTCAATAAATACTTTCAGTGTGATCTAATAAACTGTTGTGTATTATTCAAGACAATGCACTAACAAAAATGTTAGTTGTATGGGTTTTGAGTATTATCCTAGTATATCAACCCAAGATAGTTTTTATGATAAACCATAGCTATGTTTATTTTATATTCAATTCTTTTAATGTAGAAAATTAGATGAACTTGAAAAGTAATTATTTTAAAAATTCAGTTTTACTCTGACAGTTTTACACATGATTATTTCAGCAAAGATATACAGTCTGAATTTACTTCAAAACAAAAACATGAAAATTACTTGTCATTTATTAGAAAATTGTCAGTTTTTTTAGAAGACAACTAAAAAATTAATGTGAACGCTTATGGAAGAGGTGTTTGTGTTCTGGCTATCAATGTGATGAAAAACAAGACAATAATTAAATAAAAAATTCTTACTTCCGTAAAAGCTAACCAAGTTTTCAAAAACAAATGTCTTATTATTTTTAGTTTATTTTCTTAACTTTTTTGTATTCCTTCTTGTACACCGTAATAGAATTAACCATTGAGTTTCTTGATCACATGGTATAGTGGATTTCAAATGAGTTTTCTAATGCAAGATACCTTGTGACCACATATACTAAGTCAAGGCATTTTTCTGACTCAGTAACACCACGTCTAAACATCTTTTGTATATAAGAGATCGCTGGCTCTACCACTTCTCACCTTTCTAATTTTTCTTAGTTTTTTATTTACTATAGTACCTGGTATCTAAGAAACGTTCAGAAGAATTACTGCTTATTGTCGTTGCTCTTGTTGTTTTTGTTAAGATACACTAAGTTATTCTTTTATTTATTATTTGAATGAAATTTTTATTAAATATAGAACAAAACATAAAATTTAACAAATCATAAATAAAAAGTTTAATAGATATTAAAAAGTAAAATAAATTGAAAACCTTGCAACTCCCACCAAAGTCAACAAATAGAACATAACAGGAGCCCAGGAAACCTCGGTCATGCTCCCATTCAATAAACAGCCTCAAATAAGGATTCTCCTGATATCTTATCACCATAGACTAGATTTCTTGTTTCTGGGCTTGAGATAAGTGGGATTTTCAGAATACTTTCTTTTGTGTCTTGTGTATTTTGTTCAATATTCTGAGATTCATTCATGTTACCATGTGTGTGAGTAATTAATTTGTTTTAATTCCTTTATAACATTGACCCTTTATCAAAGAAGACATATTTGTGGCAAATAAACACATTAAAATATTCTCAGATCATTAGTGAATAGGTATATGCAAATTAAAAGCACAAGGTACACCCTTCTGCCAAGAAGGTACACAAATGTCCAATAGGCATATAAAAAGATGCTCAACTTCACTAGCTATTATGATAGAAGCAAACCAAAATTACAATGAGATACCATTTCATACTTGTTAGAATGGCTGTTAGTCAACAAATCAGGTAATAACAAGTATTGGGGAGGTTGTGGAGGAAAAGGAACCTCGTTCACTGCTGGTAGAAATGTAAATTGGTACAACTACTATGGAAAAAAAAGTATGGAGGCTCCTCAAATAATTGAAAGTAGAATTACCATGTGACCCAGCAATCCCTGTTCTGAGAATCTATGCCCCCAAATTTGAAAGAATTCATTCATTCACAAAGATATATGCACCCTTGTGTCATTGCAGCATTATTCACAGTGACCAAGATAATGGAAACAACCAAGGTGTCCTTGGGTAAGGGATTGGATAAAGATGTGGTATATATGTACAATGGAATACTACTCAGCCGTAGAAAATACGAAATACTGCCATTTGTGACAACATGGATGGACCCTGAGAATATTATGCTAGGTGATTAAGTCAGAAAAAGCTAAAATACATATCAGTTCACTCATATGTGGAATATAAAACTGAAACTCATAGACACAGACAACAGTATGGTGGTTACCAGTGGGAAGGAGTGGGGGGGAAGTAAAGAGTAAAATGAGCCAAATATTGTACATGTGAAGGAATTTGGCTTTGGGTAGTGGCCACACAATATAATATACAGATCATATAACATAGAAATGTATACTTGAAACATAATTTTATTAACCAAT
Source organism: Micronycteris hirsuta (assembly GCA_004026765.1). Taxonomy (NCBI): domain Eukaryota; kingdom Metazoa; phylum Chordata; class Mammalia; order Chiroptera; family Phyllostomidae; genus Micronycteris; species Micronycteris hirsuta. The sequence continues at coordinate 2,521 of PVJI01004205.1, read as the reverse complement.
GTCACCCCAAAAATTTAATAAAAATGAAATTAAAAAAGGAAAACATAAGTTATAAAACACATATATTAGATTATTAAAATTATAAAGACTTACTATAAAGTGTTGGTGTGGACGTTGAGCAGTGCTACCTCTCCTACATGGCTAGATTTTAGAATGAGACAACCACTTTGGAAAACATTTGCCAGTTTCTTTAAAAAATTAAGCATAGATTTGCCATACGATCCAGACTTCCAATCTTAGGAATTTATCCAAAGCAGTGTGAGCATATGTCCTTAAAAAGGCTTGTAGAACAGTAGTCATAGCAGATTTATTCATAAAAGTCCCAAACTGGAAAAAACTAAACAAATACCCTATAACCATGTGAACGAGTAAACAAATTATGGTACACCCTACCATGGAATAGTATTGTATTTCATTCAAAATTCCAAAGAGAGCTACGGCTATATGAAATAACATAAATTTTCAATATGATTATACTGAATTAAAGAAGTCAGATTAACAAGAGACTATATACTATATCATTTCATTTATAATGAATTCTAGAAAATGTGAATTAATATATGGTGAGAGAAAGTATATCAGTGGTTGCCCGGAAGAGTAGACGTGGAGAACTGCTGGGAGAGAGACTACAAAAAGGCTTGAGGAGGCTTAAGGGTAATGGATTTCTTCAGTATCTTATGTGGTGATAGTTTAGAAGATGTATAATATGTCGTGCTAATCAAATGAACATTTTTGTTGTGTTCAGTTTGTTACATACCACTTAAACTTCAATCAAATAATCATAATACTTTTCTCAATAACAATAAATAATTTTCTGCTAATAGCAATTACCATCATTCAAAGAATAAATGAACTAACACATTCATATTTAGTGTTCTAAAAGTTTTTTAGCTTCCCGTATACTTGGAAATAAATGTCATATTTCATTAACTGAGCATGGAGTCAATGTGGGGCAGAGCAGTGCAAATGGTGATAAACAAATGTGTACATTAATCTATTTGTTTCCCACATATTTCTTTTTCATTTACTATCTGCTATGAGTTAGGAGTTCCAAATGCAAATAACTCTGCTTAATGTAAAGTTATGATGAAAATATCATGTTACAAGTGTGGGTTTTGAAGGCAAGATTCTGCCCAGAGGTGAACAAGAACAAGTTGATTTTTTAGGTAATCCAGAAAAGGAGAGAAATTTTTCTTTACCAAGAGAATGTAGTGGTGCAAGTTAATTTGGAGGAGGTACGAAGAAGAAGAGTTAGAAATAATTATGGTGCATGAGGAAGATATTGGAAGTCATGAGGGCTCTAGTTTATGCTGGAAGTTTGGATGGGAACTTTAAAACCTAAAGTAGTATAGAAAAAAGTCGACTGTGTGATGGTGTGGTCTAGGAAAGATGTGTGGAGGGAAAAACTGGGCCAAGGCCAACTTTTGTTACAGGCAAAGAGAGAGAGAGAGGAAAGAGAAACCAGCAAAGGGACTAAAAAAATATCCATCAAAAATTGAGAAATAAATGGGCAGAAAGATAATGGAGAGGAGAAATACAAATCAAAATAATAACAATAATATTCACTAAATACCCATTATTTGAAATTGTGCTATCGAAAATGCATTCTAATAGAAGTGATAAAAGAAAAATGGCATGCAGTGATGTTTTTCTGATCAAACTTGTACCAATCCATATATGTATTCCTATTTTGAAAATAGACAGTTATTTCCAGGAAGCCACAAATTTAGCACTTAAAGCTAAATTGAATAGCCCTGCCGTACCAAAGTGTGATTATTCCATGCATTCATCAAATTTTGTCCTCATCATCTGATTCAAATATTCACAACTATCTGTTTAAGTGTTTAAAACCTATAACATTAAAAAATCTTTTCCTACTAACTTTATTTTGGTTTCTAAACATTTTCAAGTGCTGATGAAGACTGAGATGAACTTGGCTAAAAGCGCTTCCTGAATTTTAGTGGCTCCTTACTAGGCAGAAAAGCCATCTGACACTTAAAAAATAAAAGCGTTAGAGGAAAATGGCAAAGTCAACTGCCAAGAAAGTTTGAATGTGCTTCAAAAACTTTTTCTAAGAAAGTTGTGAAGGGAAATGTGAAATATTAAAACAAGAACTAATTGTGTTAGTAGTTTCAAAATCCTCAGTTGAGAAAAAGATTTAGAACTTAGACTTTAAATCAGTATAATTAAAGATGAGGTCTTTTGTATCTTTACTGCTGAAGTTTAGAATATTTATTATCTACCTTCTCCAAAAAAATAACAGATGGAAATAAAAGAAACTTTAAAGATGCCTTAACTTCACTTAAATATTCTGAATGGTATAAAGGAAAGAATAAACAAATGGGACCTCATCAAAATAAAAAGCTTCTGTGGGTCTAAAGAAAATAGTATTAAAATAAAAAGAGAGCCAACCGTATGGGAAGACATATTTGCCAATGATACCTCAGACAAGGGACTGATCTCCAAAATATATAAAGAACTCATACGACTCCACTCCAGGAAGACAAAAAACCCAATTAAA
>PVJI01004204.1:0-111681 GCA_004026765.1 Micronycteris hirsuta | reverse complement strand
CCATGAATAATCAATCCAATGTAAATGTGTCTTAATGCCTCTAATAAAACCCCCAGCTGGGCAACCCACGAGGTCTTTCTCTCCAAGATGGGCGATGGTGGAGGAGACCCGTGGCCGCCGGATTTCTTCCCCCCGCGTGTCTTAGTGTGAGATTTATACACGCATTGGTTACGGTCAACCCCAGGTTCCGGCAGGTCCGATCCACCCCACGACACTACCACTCCAGGCTGTGGCACGCAGAGGGGTCTCCCCTTCAAGTTCACTGTTCCAGCAGCATTTTTATGAGCCCCCCAAAACAAATTTCGTTAAGTATCTCCTCAGGACCTGTGGGCACAGGCACGGTGCTAGTGAGCAGAACAAACAGACCCCGGCCCCTGGGCGCCCCGGCTTGCGGGAAGACAAACACAGACCAGCACAGTCACAGAACCCGAGATTCTGCCTTTCAGGCCTCGATGCTCAGGTGGTGATACGGACCTGGTCTGGCCCTGGAGACCAGCATGTCAGTCAGGCACATGCTCTGACTTCAGGCTGCCATTCCAGTCATCAGTAGGCGCTCATCACAGTTGTTCAAAGAATGCTTCATGAATATGGTAAGCATCAAACAAACACAAACATCAAACACATGGGTTTCCAGGGTTCTGGTGTGAAATGCTCTTGTTTACCAGCAGGGAAAGGGGAAACGCATAGGCTGCAGCTGTTTTGACCAGTTCTGTCCAATGCAGCTGGTGTGTCCTTCTGGTGACTCAGAACAAAGTTTGCTTCCTGGGACACCAGAGAGAGAAGTGAAAAGGCAGCTCTTCCTGCCACCTTTACACTTTCCCTTCAACCCACATCCCCAGGCACCCAAAGATGCAGCTGCTTCTCCCCTCACGCCCACCATCGACAAGGAGAGAAGCCAAGAGGAAGGAAGTGGCCTGAGGGCTCTGGAGGGGTGAGGGGCCGTGCCTTCATCCTGCTGCTCGGAGGTGAGGCCACAAGGGACGCCTCAGTGAGGAGGTTCCCACACCCCACGCGGTAACTCCCTCACACAGGTGTCGGCCTTCTCTGCTCCCATCACCAGGAGTAGAAATGGTTCTAAAACACTAAACAGACAAATAAATGGGTAAATGTATAAAGCACGTACTCGGAGTTGGAGAGTGACAGGCATTGAGCAAACATGACCACCAGGCAGGCGGCTGGGCCAGCACAGTGTTGTGCGGCTGAAAAAGTCGACATACAAATCGTGGTGTCCAAGTTCCCTTGAAATGCTGGATCAGGCAACAGTGTGTCTGCAATCCCAAGTAGAGAGATGCTGTCCTGTTCCTAAAAGTCATGTCCATGGTCACCGCAGCCCCGCCCTCCCAGCGGCCTGTACACAGCAGCCCGCCACCAGTTCACAGCACCTATCTGGCGGCTGTGTTACAAGCTCTGTCCTAAACACATTGTCACATCCCACACTCCAGTAAATGGAAACTCAAGTGGCACAGATCTAGAATAAGTAAACGTTAAGGGTTTTGAGATTTGCATCTTCACTCCCTTACTCGAACTAGTAGTACCCGAGCCCTGACACAGAAGCAGTAGCTCAGGACCTGGGGGCAGGAGGAAGGAGAGGAGGGGGAGGGTACACGAACGATGTATTTCACGTGGAAGGAGTAAAAGCACGCCACAGCCTGTCACACCCCATTACGGGCACAGTGTCAGCTGCTACTCGCATTCTTGTGACCGCAGTCCCACCAAAGAGCAGGACCGAGGCCCCTCATCCCCTCGTCCTGTGCATTACTGTTTACAATGGGCTTTCACCAAACACCGAGACATCACACAACACAAATCTGAACCTCTGACTCCTCGCCCCATCTAGACAGCTGCTCTCCCCGCTCCCCACAAGTCAGTGCAGAGGACAGCATTTCCCCTTAGCAGTTCCAGAGAAAAGGGAATTGAGGAGAGTGACGTTCAAATTTCCCAAACAGATCTGAGTAAAGAGTCCATGCAATCCAGGGCGCAGACAAACCTAACCACGACTTCAGCAAAAGCAAACCTCAAACTCACTACGACTCAGCGCTTGGGCATTTTCTATTATCTATCATGTTGCCTGAGTCCTAACAAACTGTAAACCAAAAAGGGGAGGTCCATTTTAAAGATGCGAGATGTGTTTCTGAATACTAACCACACCACATTATATAACTTCTCCTTATCAGAGAACTGTAACTTCCAATATAATACTACATTGGTTCTTCTGATACAATCTTAATAATATTATTGTTTGACAGCAACAATTTGAAACATATTTACACAGTGCTTCACAATTCTGAAAGTGCTCATGTCTCCTCAGAGATAGACAGGTCAAGTGCTCTGCGCCCCTTAGTTAACAAGCGAGGGCGCTAAGGCACAGAGCCCAGCAGTAACCTGCTCAAGGTCACAGAGCTGCGCAGAGTCAACACAACTTCGCAGCTCATACACAAATGCCAGAAACACATCAAGTGACTCAGAAGAAAACAGCAGACCCTATGAAGAGTCAACAGAGATGAAACATTGTCACTTGCACACATATACATACACACACTGACACGCACACACACACACACACAAGTAGATACCAATGCCACGTTGTAAAAAAAAAGTTAATGTTAAATGTTTCAGAAGGCTCTGCCCAGTTATTCTTTCCGACCAATTATTAAGAAAGATGACCAGTCTGAATTACAGGTTAAAATGTAGTTTTTGTCTTACTCACAAAACAGCATAGCAACCACAAAGAAACCACTCATTCACAGCACATCTTCCCAGAGTTGAGTCAGCATGCAATAATCACTCCTTAATGGGCAACTGGACAACACTGCGTCCTTCCAATGAAGTGCATTTGTGAGTGGAGCATCCAGGACTCAGTCCTGAGCACATGTCGCCCCCTAGCGGCACACGCCTCCCACTAGCTGGGTGAAGTCCCTCATGCAGAGGAAGCTTAGCACGGGGGTCTCCCAACGTTTCTCACAGACAGCTCAATATTTTTTTAAGTAAATATTTTCACTATACACATATTTATTTATTTCTATACTGATACTACCATAACAATTACATTCATTATAAAACTTAGACAGTACTGCTTAAAGCGTAAGGTTGTTTTAAAATGTAATCTAAATAGAAGTTCTCATCATTTCTTCTTGCACATTGGAAACAACTGTGCTTGAGAGACCACGTGACAATATAATTTTATTCAAAAACATCAAACGTAATTTCTGCCCTGGATAAGACACTCGTGATCTTCTCTTTAGAGTGCCTGTGAGTAACATTCTCGACGGGTGAACGAGGCATGCAATTCTGAAGTTGCCCATTTCACTCACCACAAAGTTATACTATACCCTCCTCTAACCACGGACGGAAGCAGCTGTGCGGTCCAGGCAGCGCTCTCACCAGGGAGGGACGCAGCCTTTACTCAACACTCAGTACAAGGAGGCTGGCGATCCGAAAGCACATCTTGAATCACAGGTAGTCCTAGTTTCCTTCCAGACAAGCTCACTTCTGTGTATTAAAAATCTTAATACTCTTGAAGCCTCTTATTCAATAAAGTCTTTATTACAAGACCGACTTTCAGGTGTCCACCCCCAGAGAACACAGTAACACTCTATCCCGTGTCAATGAGCAGAGAATGATGTAGACTTTGATCATCCGGATGCTCTCCAGAAGTACTGAAGCATTTCTGCTCAGGCTCACATAAGTTAGAAATTACACTCAGTCTGTGTATCTCACTCTCAACACTCTGATGTCCCCCTTGGCATCAATGGTCTTGAACCTTGTCTTTGAGAAGCAGAGTGCTGACTCGCAAATATTCCAAAAAGAGAAAAAATCTGGAAAAGTTTCACATTAAATTCACATAAATGTAGGAAAACAAAAGGTTTGTTGTAGTTGTTTTTGTTTTATCTCTTCTTTCCATACCTGCATTCCTAAAGACTAGTGTGAAAACCAAAGATATTTATAATCAGTTCACTAAAGTATTCCTTGAAGGTGGGTACCATGTCTTAAAACTTACTGCAGCATTCCTGGTGCCTAGCACATACCATGGCACTTTCCATTGTAAAAAAACACAAACTATTTCTCCCCAAAAAGGAGTTAAAAAAAAAAAAACTTCTATGTTTATAGATAAGTTCAATAATGAAACAATCTATTACTAGGAAAGCATATGATAAAAATTGTGTGTGATGGTTAATTCTATGTGTCAAGTTAGCTGGCTAATTTTTTGGTCAAATTAATTTAGATGTTGTTGTGAAGGTTTTTCTTTCTTTTCTTTTAATGCAAATAAAAGTTAAATCAGTAGACTCAGTAAAGCACACTAACCTCCATAACCTGGGCAGGTCTCATTCAAACAGTTAAAGGCCGTAAGAGAAAATACAGGGCTCCCCAGGACGAAGGAAAGCTGCCCCCAGGCTGCCTTCAGACTCACCTGCAACATCTGCTCTCCCCTGGGTCCCCAACCTGCTGGCCTGCCCTGCACATTTCCAGTTTTCCAGCCCCTACAACCACAGAGCCAATTCCTTAAAACAGTCACACACCACTTAAGGACTAGGATACGTTTTGAGAAATGGGTCAGTAGGCAATTTTGCGGTTGTGCAAACATTACAGAGGGCACTTACACAAACCTAGACGGTATAACCTACCACACACACAGCGGTACGGTGTAGCCTATCGCTCCCACGCTACAAGCCTGCACAGCACGTCACCACACAAAACAACAGGAGATTACAGCGAGCACAGGAGAAGCGATGCAATCAGATACGGCAAACACGAGATGCACGGGGTTGCTGCTGGCTTGACATGGCACATTGTTTCACAGCAAACTTCTCTCAATAAGCAGAAAGGGTACACTCTAACATGACAATAAAATGTACAGTAAATACACAACCCAGTAACATAGTCATTGTATTATCGCTATCAAGTATGTGGCATACTTGTATGTGACAGGCAGCACAGCAGTCTGTCCGTGCCAGCACCACCACAGACGCGGGAGGAGCGCGCTGCACCACGTTATGATGCTACAAGGTCACGAGGCAGGGAGAGCTTTTCGGCTCCTTAAGAATCTAAGAGACCACCGTCACAGATGCTGTCCATCATTGACCAAAACACTATTATGCGTCAAATGACTAAATACTCTCACTCTCATGTAAATATACACATATATGATTTTTCCCTGTTGGTTCTGTTTCTCTGGAGAATTCTGAATAACACACTGTCTACAGCTCTTTCAAGGACCTACATCACAGGTATTCATTCACTGCTTTTTGATGTGCTAAATCTAGTCCTCCTGAATTAAACAAAACCACTACATAAAGTCCAATTACTAGGTGAAGAATATTCTGCTAAAACTGAAATGAGAAATGATGATAAAACGACAAAGAAAAGTCTTTCCAATCAATGTACGTAGGTACACCAGCACAATGGACATTCTGTTTTTATAACAGTGGGACATTTCAGTCCTACAAAAAAATGATTTTGGGTGAAGATCCCTTTATAAGATATAACACTTCATAGAAAAGGCTTTAGCAAAATTTACCGAATGAAGAATAAGAAAAAATGCTAATGAAAGGTGAAAAAAATAAACTACCTCTTGGTTATCTTTGTTTTGGTGTGCCCAGAAAATCTTATGGTACAGCGTCTCCATGGAGTTGCTGGAATCGGTCCGGTCGAAGCAGTGCCGGTCCAGCACCTCCAGCGTGTGCAGGACCCGACTGATGGTGACGCCTGGAAGGGGGAGTGAAGCGAGCCGTTAAAGAGGCCAAATGAAGCCAAAACAGCACAGTACAAAACTCATTATTATGCTGTACAAAAAGCATTTTAAGAAATCATTCTCCGCATAGAAGAATTCCCAATAAAACCAAGCCTGACGTGCCAGCCAGGATCTTCAGGGCATAAGCTAAAGAACATCCTCAAAATTCATGAGACGGCTTTGTCAAAAAGCAACCTTATTCAACATGTGGATGAGTTTTCAAGAATCAGAAGCAAAACATAAAAAGTCCCACATTCAAAAGCACTCTCTATTGGTTCTGTACCTGCTGTCGATTCCTGGCACTTGTCAAAAGACCACCGAACTTCCACGGCACGGCCTCTTTGTTTTATCTGCTGTTCTACTTCATAGATCCTTGCCCGAACCTGAAAAATAATCACTTCTAATTACCTTGTGCTTGGAAAGCCACAGTGGTTGTCTAAATCATGTCAGGCTTTTCCACATGAGCAGAGCATCCTACGGTGAACTACAATCTTGATTGCATTGTAGGAAATTCAGCCTGTGGCCCAAGAGTGCATTTTAAAATTTACAGTTGGTGATTCAATGCAATTTTTCAATAATAAATGCTCAGAAAAATAAACGCTTGCAAAATTCTTTGTAAGTGAGTATCTTTTAGGACATCATATAGAAAGGTAAAAGTTCTAAATATCATCTTTGAGCTATTCTTCTATGTATGAAAGCAACCAGCCATGATTCATTAATTTAAGACTGCTTGGCAAAAAACAGGGACCTTATTCTAAATATTAGTCACCATTCTTTAGGTCAAGTTTCTTTACGTCTTTGAACCAAGTAACTCAGCACTAAATATCACAGACGACTACCCTGAGAGCTGTGGTCATATAGAACCATCACCATAACTATTGTCTGGGTGGCAAAACTCTTTGCCAAAACTGCCCAGCAAGAAGGGAGCAACATGAACTTCTGTGGTGGTTCCAGAGGCTAAATATTTCTCTAGGCCCCCCGGGGGGTGGGAGGGGAGAGCCGGGAATGTCACCTGCACGTGAGATGTTCAAACCCACTTGACCCATTATGCCCTGATGCCTCTCAAGAATGAGAACCCCAGCCCTGGCCAGTGTGGCTCAGTTGGTTGGAGTGTCATCCCATAAGACAAAAAGGTCATGGGTTCAATCCCCAGCCAGGCCACATGCCTGGGTTGTGGGTTTGGTCCAAGTCAGGGCGCCTGCAAGAGGCAACCAGTCGATGTTTCTCTCTCACATCACTGCTTCTCTCCCTCTCTCTTTCCTCCCTTTCCCCTCTCTAAATCAATAAGCATATCATAATTGAGAATTAAAATAAAAATATTAATAATAAATGAGAATCCCCATCAAACCACAACAGGAAGTCCACCTGCTGATTGAAGGCCGTGTTCCCGCCCGGCATGGGGAGGCTGGAGGGGGCCACGGGCAGCAGGTCCAGCGGGGAGCCAGGGTTCGCACTCTTATTGTCGTTTGTGGAGTAATTCCACACCAAGGCACTTGGGCAACAGAGAGTGACAGTCTGGAAATAAATAAACCAGGAAAGTCCAGAGAGTTAGAGAGAAGAAACAGTGTAACAATAGCTCACAGTAAAAACGACACCTTGCCACGACTTTCACAGTTTCTTACCAGTGAGTTTAAACAAAATATGAATATTTTACCCCATAATTTTTCAATTGATAAGATAAAACTAAGAATTATTAATTTGAAAGGGAGGAAATATAGCTATTGAGAAATTATCTAGTACAGGAAACCATGGAAACAATAAAAATGAAGTAATCATCACTTAAAACAATTTTTTTCATGAAATTAAAAAAATGAGATAGAATTAAATATGTAATTTCTAAGGTTATGAACTTGAAAAAGGAATTTTTTTTTTACTATTTCAAGTAATGGTACAGCAAGTAGCTTCATAAATGCTGGGCAGGCAGTAATCTGAACTAGTGGTTGGCACATTTTTTCGATAAAAAGCCAGATAGTAAATGTTTTAACATTTTCAGTTCGTCTACAGTTTCTGTCACATATTCTTCCTTTTTTGCTTTAATAACTCGCTGAAAACACAAAACCCATTGTGGCTGGTGGGCTGCATCTGGCCCTCAGATTGGAGCGTGTCTACCCTGGCTGCGACCCTTACCGGCCGGTTCTACTTGGCCAGCCTGCAGGCCACGTTTTCTAGGACCGCCATACTGGTCCGTGGCCACAGCCCCCGGGGGTGGTGCTGTCACTCCCGACCCGACAGAAGAGGGCGATGAGACAGAAAGACTGGAAACAGGCCCAAACTGACTTCAGTTTCAGCACACACACTTGGAGCCATGGTGCTAGTCCTGCTGCCTCCTGAAGGCAGACTACATAGTGCAGCTCGCGTTTAATTAAACATTCGCTCTGTGCCGAACACTGTCCCGAAAGCTTTCTGTCCTCATAACCTTAACCCTGTCAGGAAATAAGAACTGTCATCATCCCCCATGTACCCCTGGGGAAACAGAGCTTCAAGGTCAAAGTTACCAACAGGGAGAGCAAAGGCTAAAATCAGGTCTGAAATGACTTAAAGGATATGTCTTCATCATTAAGTTATCGTGCCACGCAACAGCCAACGAAGACGGCTTAGAGAATAAATGCACCACTTCCTTTTTATAAAAAGTGAATTTAAAAATAAAAGTACTCGACTCTAGGAGGCATGTTTGTGGAACCCAGACGGGAAGACGGTTACGTCTCTGAACCCTCTGGCGCAGCTGTCCCCAGTGGCACACGTCCCCACCCACTTCCTCCCGTCGGGACCATGGGGGTGCTAGTCTCCCGTCCACAGCGGAGCTCTTCCCTGCACATTTAATTCCAAAGCTCCCCTGAGCCAGGGCACTGGTCCAAACATCCCTCCACTTCTGTTCTCGACTCTCTCTGCACTGGTCCACTGTAGCTTAGAAATATGTTCAAATCTGTCCGTCAAAAGTAAATTTAAAAAAAAATCTCCATTCACCCAGCAGCAATTTCTATCTCTTCCCTTCATTCCGCATCACTCGTCAACCCACCTTAACCTGACTTTTCACCCGACATCCAACTGATCATCAATGACACCACCTTACTGTCAAAGACAAGTCCAGCCGCGTTCTTCCCAGACTTCCCCAACCCACTGGGCCCTGCCCACTGCTAACTGCTTACTGAAACTTTCTACAGTACCTTGAGAAGCAGTTTCGTGGGGTCGTTAAGAGTGTGGACTCTGAACCCAGGCAGTCTGGGTTTGAATTCCACCATTTCATTACCAGTGTTACAAAAAGAACACTAATAACTTAATGTATGCTACAGCTTAGAACAGTGCCTAGAACACAGTAAATGCTATTAAAATAACAGACGCACGACAGCATCACCCTTACTCTCGTCATCTTTGTTTCTATAATAATATTCTCCCCCCATTCCCTCCCCAGTCTGGCCAGACTCGCCTGTGCAGTCCCCTCTGCCGCCTCTCGCCCTCACGCCCCCCAGGCCCGCACATCCTCTCTCGCCCTGAGTCCTGAGGTACTTCGCCCCCTCTCAGACTTCTGACCAGCTGAACAGCCACAAACAAATCAAATCCACACACTAGCCAGTTGTTTGCCCTCATCTTCAGGATGAGACACACAACACCTCTTGAAAATGTCCACTTGTGGATCCTAAGGGATAAAAATAGTCCAAAATTGAACTTACCTAGACTAAAAACTTATTTCTCCGCCTTGTTTCTCTCTCCCCTACATCCCCACTTTCCCAAATTGTCCTGCTACTGTGGTGAAAACAATCTAACTAACCCACACACTGACCACGTCACTTCCGTGCATAAGATCCTTCAATGACATCCCAAATGGAAGGCACACGGGGGTCTTCTGTGCCCTGACCACCAACAGATTTCATGCTCTGTGTCCACTGATACCAACCTGCACACAGGACGACTGGTCAACCCTCTGGGCCCCTGCCCATGCTGTGAGCTCCGCCAGGAAGACTCTACACCTTTTTTCTTTTTAACTCATACTGTAAGCGCCAATCAGGACCATGTCCTTCAGAAAGCTACCCTGAATTCTAGGTGGGACCGAAATTCTACTTCTCACCTCCCTTAGCTCCCTGTGCATCCCCCAGCAGCCCTCATCAGAGTATATAAAAACTGCCCATTTGTAAGTCTGTCTTCCTGACGAAGCAGTAAACTCCGCCACGTCTTCATGGTGGGGCCTGTCTCTGAGCCTCTTAGCAAAGAGCCCAAGAAATATGACCTGAGCACTAACCTGTGAGCCCCCCAGGACAGGCCTGCATCTCATTCCCTACGATCAGCCCAGCGGCCGGTACGCTCCAGGACGGCACGAACCGCACCCATGGTAATGCTTGGCACAGGAACAGAGTGGGATCAATTGTTTGGAAGAGGAAACCAACTCAAGATGTAAACTGAGGAAGCTAACGAATGTTGCATGAAGAAGCTGATTTTCCAGAAGAACAGCAATACAGTTGACTCAGTCTATGGATTCCCTCAAGGATTTTTAATCATTGAACTACTAATGGCTCTAAAAAAGAACAACTACAGTAACTTTCTTTGAGACTAAAGCAACTAATCTTCCCTTAGCCTGATTTAACATAAGGAATAAAAACATGAAGTTTCCATCTACTAATTACTTGGTTAAGGAAAAAAAACTAGAGCTGTGATGTGAAAGCTGAGGAAGTGATTCCCACTACAATTATTTCCAACATAAAGTAACAAGGTCCAAGGACGTACCTGCAACATACAACTCAGTCCATAAACCAGGGGGCCGTGTTGGGCGCAGGACAGGAAGTCCGAGAAGGCCAGCTGCACGGGGCTCACGCCAGGGCCGGGGGCGCCGGGGCTGGGGGCCCCGAGGCCCGAGCCATTCGGCCCCATCATCACGTGGGGCGAGGGGGCAGCGAGGAGGCCGGGGCTGTCACTCAGCAGCAAGGCGAGGCGCCGCGCACAGAAGTAGGCGAGACGCCGGGACAGGTAGGCCGACTGCACAAACTCATCCGAGTACTGAGGGGCACAAGGACACCAGACCTCAGTCATGACTGGTGAAGTAACTATTTTAATGCACATTTTAAATTAAAAAAACAACAACAACAACCTTCAAGGGCACACTATCGGTCAGTGCTGTCCAACAGAAACATACTGTAAGCCAAATGTATAATTTTAAATTTTCTAGTAGCCATTCAAAAAACAAAGGTAAAATTAAAAAAAATAATGCCCTGCCCGGCTGGTGTAGCTCAGTGGATTGAGCGCGGGCTGGGAACCAGAGGGTCCCGGTTCGATTCCCAGTCGGGGCATATGCCTGGGTTGCGGGCCAGGTCCCCAGTGGAGGTCATGTGAGAGGCAACCATACATTGCTCTTTCTCCCTCCCTTCTCCTCTCTCTGAAAAGAAATAAATAAAATCTTTAAAAAAATAAAAAATAAAATAATGCCCTGGCTGGTGTAGCTCAGTGGATTGAGCGCGGGCTGGGAACCAAGCAGCCCTGGTTCGATTCCCAGTCAGGGCACATGCCTCGGTTGCAGGCCAGGTCCCCGTGAGGGCCATGTGAGAGGCAACCACACATTGATGTTTCTCTCCCGCTCTTTCTCCCTCCCTTCCCCTCTCTCTAAAAATAAAAAAAAATTAAAAAAATAACGTTAAAAAAATTTTTAAAAATAATATATTTTATTTGTCTTCATATAGCCAAAATGTTATCATTTCAACATGCAATCAAAACAAGAAGTATTGAGACATTATGCATGCTCGTTTCTGCACTAAGTCTGGAATTTGGTGTGCATTTTTCACTGAAAACACATCCCCATCTGTGCTTGCCACAGTTCAGCAGTTCAACACCTGGCTGGTGGCTGCTGCAAGGACCGCACCTCTCGGGCCCCGCCCAGGCCGCCAGCGCAGCGCAGTCTCTGGGAGGCTGCACCAGGGTGAGGAGCAGTAGTACTTTCCATCACATCCTTTTTGTAGTGTCTAAATAATCAAATACATACATTACCTTTCCAAGAAAAATTTTTAAATAAATTTCATCCACATGGCCTAAATTTTAACAGACTTTAAGCCAATCATTAAAATAGGAAGTTCCCATCCTTAGTGGCTCAAAAAATATCAAACAAATATAGAGGATCCTCTGTAACCTTAAAAAGAGACAACCCGTTTTGCTCTCACAGGAATCTGTGTGAACAAGGAGACAGCACTTAAAGGGATGTTCGCTTTGCTCAGGGACAGGTGGAATCAACGTGGCTGAGGATACTTAAAAAGGACGGGAAGATCAAACTATGAACATGGCCATTACGAATGACTGCTAAAACTTAAGAAGCCTCTTATCATTCACGTATTATAGTGTCAAGACGGTTCTGCCTTCCGATTCAAAATGAAATTTTTTCCTCTTCCATCTCTACTTACTTAATCATTCTAACCAGATTCATTTCTTGCCCATAAAATCAACTGGCTCGTGGTTACATGTACTGTACCTGCAGCATCAGTGGTAACAACAGTTTAAGAAGATCATCATCCATTGGTCTGATCTTTTCTAAAACATCCAAGATCCATGTCAAATATTCATGTTTTTCTAGCATTCCTTCCTTAAATGAACACAGAAAAAGTATATTAATAATGGTAAAGCAAAAAGCACTGTTATTCTTATGCTTAAGCATATTTCTACTATTACTGTTTTTGTTGTAGTAAAACTCATTCATCACAGCCCAAACTCTAAATAAAAAGAACTAATATTACTTTATATGGTTGGTTTGGGTATTTTGTTGTTGTTGTTGTTGTTTTGGGTTTTTGGTAATCTGCTTCATTCTACATTTTAAAAAATTTTAATTCTTACAAGACAGAAAATTCCAAAGACTCCCAAGGCACAGAAAGCCCCTGGCCGGATGGCAGAGGGGCACGTGCCCGTGCTCCCAGGGGGACCCTGGCCACCGGGGACGATCGGAAAGAACAGAAGCACCCGTCACACCACTGTCTCGACCAGAAGTTGACCACCCCATCAGATCCAATGCCCCTTAATAATTTCCTCTATGCCACAATAAAACTAGATACCATTACCTACTTGTAAAATATATCCTTAAAAATATAATGGCATGACTAACTATAATATAAAGAAATAAAAGGAATCTATAATAAAATACCATAATGTGTGAATACTCCAGTATAACGACTAAACACCGGTAACACACCTCCAAAGTGTCCCTGGGGGATACGGACCCAGACGGGAGCCCTCCTAACATCCCCATCTGCTGCCCTCACACACGTGCACCCGGCGCACACGGTACTGTGTGGCAGCCCATGCACATCACGTCTGATGTCACAGCACAGCTCTGTGTTATGATTCCCGTTGTGAAAGCAACTTCGAGATGGAAACCAAAAGCTATTTGTTCTGGGAAAGACACATCTGTTCACCGTCATTAGGGTAACAACCTCAGTAATTAACATGAACTCCTACTTTGTTCCTGGCAACTTTTACAGACCTGTGTGTTACCAGTGGCCCATGACCACTGCCACCAACAATTTGCATGAAATACTGTACTGATAAATTACAGTATTTATAAGATTACAAAGACACCACATTGACATGATACCAAGATAGTTACTTGTTGCTAATTTCTAACTTTTTAAAGACTGAGAGTCAAAAAGAGTTCAAGGGTCAGTCACAGAAAAACCATAATTTAAAACTTTAAAGCCAGTAAAGTGAACTTTAACTTAATAAAGAAATAAATCAAATAGAATCCTGCACTAAGGTGTAAGAGATGGTGAATGCAACATTCAGAAAAGGACGTTCACGAGCATGACTGCCAATGGCTACGCAACAGCCCGGCCTCGAGGGCCCCAGGCTCTGCGCCCACACCCTTGTTTCTGCATGGGGCTGTCTGCATGTGTACATACAAGGATCAGTTCCACATTTCGGAATATGGCAAATCAAAAACACAGTAAACTTTTAAATTGCAGCATTAATGTGCCAATTATATTCCAATCAGTTTATGGCCTGTTTCCTGTAAAAGACATATTGATTTCAACGTCCTAATATATAAAGAAATCCTTCAAAAGACATTAAGCATGGTAATAGACACTTTTTAAAAGATGCAGACTAAATCCTCAGCTCAATAAAAGTCATAAAAGCTCAGAGCAGGCACTGAAGTAGTCCTCTAATAAATGGAGCTAGGATTTGTAAAGAGTTGTGTTAACTGACTTTAACAATGCTACTTCACAAAAGAACCATGCTTTTTCCTACTTTGAGCTCTTCGGAAAAAATCACAAGCTGGAAAGTTCTAAGGGGAAAATTTAGAAGCCACACATTATTTCTAATACCCCTCCTCTTTGGTCAAGATAGCAGGGAGTGAAAGTCTATATGCTAGCAATACAGTTTCAGCTGAAAACACACACGTCTTCCTTCTGGCCAGGAGTAAAGATTGCGGCAACTCACAGCACACACGCCCTCTTCTGGTCAATACGATTTACAACAGCTTGTCTGGATGGCAGTTCAGTCAAGCCCCAATGCCCTTACATGCCCCCTCAACTGCATTTTAAACTGCAGCTTAACCAAATTAAAATGACCTAGCTTTGGAATAACTAAACTCTAAAGGGTATCTACTCTGAGACATCAGCACAAAGCTTTTTGAATGAATATGTCTAATTTTTGCAAAATAAAAGGCTGAAGAGGATTATATTTAATAGTGCATTAAAAGAGCTGACATCATTAAAGCTGGAGATCAATATGTGTAATAAGACGCCATCGACTCGGGGCAAAGGTGATGCCTTCAATCTAATTCAATGTGAGAAACGTCAGATTGCTTCCTTTGAATGCAGAGATACAATTTAACCCCCAGAAAACGAAACCAGAAGAAGGAATTTGCTCTCTTCTTAAGAGAGTGCTGCCGAGACTGTCTGGTTGAGGTTACCTGGAACATGTGGAAGGCCAGCTTGGCGTTGTACTCCCACTGCTTCAGAGCCTGCTCCACGTCGGGCGGCACGGGGACCGGGCCGTCGCCCGTGCTGGAAGCCACGTGGTAAAAGTCGGAAATCTTGGCCAATTGCTCTCGAAGATATCTGGTAGATATTTGTGTCCACTCTGCATTTTTTAAAGAAACAGTGTAAGAATTAACTGCTTCCCCCCTTTTCTGATTATCTTAAGGGTGGACTTACAAAACAAATGTCATAAAAAAAGGCTTCTGCATGTGAAAACGCTGCTGGGAAAGGCTCGTCCACCCCAAAGCCCTTCGGCAACACAGGCCAGTGCTCCACAGCCTGCCCTCCACAGCCGCAGGGACCCCGCCGGCTCTGAGTGGGAAGGCGGCTCTCCTCTGTGCTCTGCGACCCCTTATCCAGGGTAAGGCAGCTACACTCAGAGTAGGTGCATCAGGGGATCCTCCATGTTCAACAACAGTTAGCATAACAAAAGTATCAGAGGCACAGGCAGGAAACAGAACAGCGGAGGTGGGCACTTCAAGACAGCTCAAGTCTATACCAAAAGAATTCGAAATCCCCCAAGTGCAGCTCTCTGAGAGTATGTTTTCAGGGTCCAAGTCAAGTCTCAAACATGCCTAATTAAGATTTGTTCTGTGATTGACAGTCTGTGAGAAGACTGGCATTCAAGGGGGACTGGTCCATGTCAGCCGGGACACAGAGCGGCTGCCCTTAGACAACCAGCTGCACCTCCACTTACCCCAACACCCCCCCCTCCCACCCCGCAACACAAAGCGCCTCAGAATGCCATCAGCAGGAGCAGTGAGCAACAACAGGCGGGGGACTGTGAAGGAAACAGGAACAGTAGCATCAAAATCACTGAAATTATTCAAAAACGTCTGCCACAGGGGCACAAATTAAATCAGTGTGTTGCCTCTGGCAACCATGAGGGATGAGATGCCAACTTTAGCCCATTCTGTGGATAAAAATGTAATAACTGCATGCTTACAGCCAAATTTCCCCAAGGACTAGCCAAACAGCATTTCAGAAGAAACCATCTTATTGAAACATTACCACACGATGCTGTTCTCCTATTATTTGGCAACAGGTACTTCCACCTTATTTTAAAGGAAGCAATTTTGACAAAAGTATAAGTAGACACTAAACATCTGTTAGGGATCGAGCACTTTGTTTTTCCTTGTTGAATACTGTTAAAATTATTTCAAAACAGTACCCAAAGATAACTACTGTTAAGCTGTGGTTTAAACCACTTATTCTAATTGTGTCTTATTTAAAATTCAAACTCAAATGCACATGTTAAACTCCAATAATAAACCAATGCAAAAAGATGAACAGATGCTAGGTCAACATTCACCACCAATAACAGATATTATCATTAAAATGAATGCACTGGAATTAAAAACAGAAGAGTAAATTATCAATGTCATCATCTTCTGGTGCCCATGATAAGGACTAAGCGTCTCATGATACTATCGAGACTATTGTTCAACAAAGCAAAATGCCAACCACCAGATGAGGTGAGTTTAGCTTAGCTATAATAAGCAAAAACAAAAATAACAAGTATCCAAATCCTAGTTTGAGTGCCAAGCCTAAGTATTAGCTCACTCTCAGTAGCCCCACAGAATATTTTAGTCTTAAGAGCTAAAAATAACACACACATTCACACACCCCTACTTTGTCAAGAGTATATTTTCTTTTTAAGTTTTTTTTTTTTAATGGGGAAGAAATACATGGTCACTATAGAAAATGTGTGATGCAAGTAAGAAAACAAAAAATCTGAACCCATCACTCATAATCATTAAATATTTTAATATATAACCTTTCTGTCTTTATGTGTACTTGACTGTTGATACAAACATATACATGTCTTTTTAAAAACTTGCTAAATATACTGTTCCACAATCTCCACTCCTTTTGGAACTCACACGGAATTCGAATGCAGTACTCTTAGTGGTGTATTTTAATTTTAACTGTACTCAACTGACAGACTGCATCAAGCAGATAGAGTCACAGGTCTGGGACATAAGACAGTCCAGAATGGACTAGTATAAAAAATTAGGACGCACACAAAATTTTTATTAGAAATTGAAAACAGAAAACCAATGTCCACTAGTACTGTGCTCCTTGAAAATACTGGGTTGGCCAAAAATCTGTATGGTTTTTTCAGTAAAATAAAAGACACATTTTTCATTTTCACCAGTAACTAATATATTTGGGTATTCTGAGTATGTTGACTATCTTCCACATGGTATAACACTGATTGTTCTCATAATGTCTCAATTAGATCAACTGGTCTACCCAACCATGGAGCATTATCCAGCGAGAAATCTCCAGCACAAAACTTTGCAAACCACTTTTGACACCATTTGATAAGTCACAGCACCTTCTCCATATACCACACAAATCTTTTTTGTGTGTTTCAGCTGTGTTTTTACCTTTCTTGAAATAATAAAGCATAATAGGCCCAAAATGTTGTGTATTTTCTTCCATCTTCAATATTAAAATGGCTACACAAAATTTCACCAATTTTGATAAGTTTTTTTAATACACACTGATATGACAGCTGTCACAATACAAGCTAACAAAATTGTTTCAAATGAAGTTAAAGACAACTAAGTGCTACTAGGGCCATTTCACAGAAAAAAACAAACGAACTTTTTGGCCCACCCTATACTAGGATTTGCTGCCCTCTCCTGCTTACTTAGGACCGGTCATTGTAGGGAGCAACGGGGCAGGCAGCAGTGGCAAAGACAGGCAGCAGTGGTCTCAGCCCTGAATGCAAAACCCCCGCATGGGGATATTTACCAAATGCCCATGCCTTCAGCGCCCCTGCTAGATTCTGATGTAATTGGTCTCGCATGGGAGGCCCAGTTCCAGGTAGTAAAGGAAAAAGGGACTAGATGATGATCATAGGCAAGATGAGTGGCAGGGTGGGATTCAAAGGTAAAAGATACAGAAAGTGACCGAGGAGGCCACTCTGAAAATGAACAGTCTAAATTCAAGCACTTGGAGTGTGTGGGCACCCTGCAGCCCCTGGATGACCAGGAGAGCCCAAGGTCTGTGAAGCCGCATCTGCAGAAAGTTCATGAGCGGGAATGTTACTGACAGAGGGGTCAGGACTGAGTAAAATGTCTGGTCCTTCTGACAATGCTCTCCCTACCATCCAAAACTCAACAGCCACTATTCCTTCTCTGTTCATGCCTAACCCCCAAAACAGAAGGGGGTTCAGAGGTCATGCAATTCACCCTCCCACTTCACAGACCCAGGCACTGTCGGCTCACCCAAGGTTACACAGCTAGCACAGAAGTACACAAACAGGCATGAGACACCCTACTCTGATACATGAAAACACAATGGGGAGAAGTGGGCCAGGTTACCTTAAACGAGCCCCCTGGGCCTGGAAAGCTGCAGTATTAACAAGAGGATGGGAGCTCAGCAGAGGATGAGCACCCCCCAACCCCCAGGGGGACACACACAGAGCAGGCTGATAACAAGGCTCCAGGAGAGGGCGTGGAGTGTGACATGGCAGAGAAGCAACAGAGATGGCACTTAGCAGTCCTGGTAGAATGAACTTGGGAACAGGATGGCCCTGAATCGAAATGCCAGCTCTGCCACTCAGCCATGCGACCTGGAGCAACAGCTCTAACCTCTGCTAACTCTCCCCTTCCTCATCTTCACAATACAGATCAATAATATATAAACATTGAGTGACTGCACGGATGAGTTACTTAGCACCATGCACGTACTACAGAAATTGGTCAATAAGTGGTAGCTAAGATCCTCATTATCAGGATGAAAAGTTCTGGGAAAGCAAACTAAAGGTCAGGCCCTCACTGGAGAGGACAGCACCTGCGGCCAGCGACGTCGGTCCCGGCTGAGCGGCCAGTGCCCAACCCACTGCTCTGCACGAGCAGCTGCAGCACCAGCGTCAGCGTCCTGGTTCCAAACCCTTCCATGGATCGGCAACCCTTAAGGAATTAAGGCCAAACTCCTTGGCTAGGAATTGAATCACTTCCAATACTGCCTACCACCCAGCATTAAGTCCTCCACTCGCTCCAGCTGCTGTCTGATTCCTGCGTGTATGAAGCAACCTCTGCCTACAAGACCTTCTCGACTCACACGTGCTCACATGTGAGAACTTTTCTGGGCCCAATTCAAATGCCACCAACACGCAGCCTTCTCTGGTCTCCGGACATCACCCCTCCGTGTAGCGGGGAGCTCTCTCCCTCTCTCTCTCCCCCTGCCCCGCCCGACTGATAGATTAGAATTTCCTCCATCTCTCTCTTTCATCCCCATAAAACAATGTCTTACACGGTCAGCCAGTAAGCATGGACTTGAATCAACGCACCCCAAGTTTCTCTGAGAATAACTACTAAATCAAGTTCTTCCCAATTATTCTGCCTCTCAAATCTTCACACAAACATCTTTTTTTTCTAGCTTAAATTCATCATCGCACAACTTAAAGGTTTCAAAACCCCCTACAGGGAAAATGTCAAATTCCTCTCTAATACAATGTTTATTATAACCAACTCACCTAGAAGCACCTACTAATCAGTGTGCTACAAAGGGCCATGCAAATACTGAACAGTCAATTAAATTTTTAATGAACTTAAATATACTTTGTGAAGGTTCATTTTCCTGCCTACATTCTTCCACATTATCAAAGCCAGTGGGAACTCACTCAGGGGTGTCCAACCTTTTGGTGTCTCCGGACCACACTGGAAGAAAAAGAGTTGTCTTGGGCCACAGATTAAAATACACAAACACTAATATAAACAGATGAACAAAAAAAAAGGTTTTAAGCAAATTCACAATTTTGTGTTGGGCCGCATTCAAAGCTGTCCCAGGCCACGTGCAGCCCACTGGCCACAGGCTGGACGCCCCTGCACATGAAGTAAATACAACCATGATCACTGTCTTTAAAATCTCCCACCAAGTCCAGAGACTGAGACACACCTTTAAGGCGATCCACCCGCTCCAGCACTTTAAGTCAAAGATGACGCGCTCCTCTAGGGAGAAACCTACGTCCATTAGCCACCAGGGAAAATTCTTCCTGAGGATGCACCCACCCTAAAAGGTTTTAGCCTCTCCACAGTGAGCAAAGCACACTGCTCAAAACTGCAGGATATACAGATTTTTTAAAATTATTTTTTATTGATTATACTATTAACAATTGTAGTAATTTCCCCCCCACTGCGCTCCTCCACTCATCACTTCCCACTCCCTCAGGCCGTCTCCACACCGTTGTTCACGTCCGTGGGTCATGCGCCTAAGTTCTTTGGCGACCCCATTTCCTAGGTGTACTTTACATCCCCATGCTATTCTGTAACTACTATTTGTACTTCTTAATCCCCTCAGCTCTTCACCCATTGCCCCATACTCCCTGCCCATCAGGCAACCATCAAAATGCTCTCTGTATCCATGATTCTGTCTCTGTTCTTTGCTTGCTTAGCTTGTTTTTTAGATTCGATTGTTGACTGATTGGTATTTTTTCCTATTTCATTGATCATAGTTTTGATCTTCTTTTTCTTTAATAAATCCCTTTAACATTTTGTATAATAATGGTTTGGTAATGATAACTTTAGTTTTTTCTTGTCTGAGAAGTACTTTATCTGCCCTTCAATTCTGATACCTTTGCTGGATAGAGCAATGTTACCTGCAGGTTCCTGCTTTTCATGACTTTGAATATTCTTGCCAATCCCTTCTAATCTGCAAAGTTTCTTTTCAGAAATAAGCCAACACTCTTACAGGGATGCCCCTGTAGGTAACTAACTGTTTTTCTCTTGCTGCATTTAAGATTTTCTCTTTACCTTTAACCTTTGGCATTTTAATTATGATGTTTCTTGGCGTGGGCCTCTTTGCACCCATCTTGTTTGGGACTCTCTGTGCTTCCTGGACTTGCCTGTTTATTTCCTTCACCAAATTAGAGAAGTTTTCTTTCATTATTTTCTCAAATAGATTTCCAATTTTTTGCTCTTTCTCTTCTCCTTCTGGCACCCCTGTGATATGAATGTTGGAAAGCTTAGTTGTCCCAGATGCTGCTTACACTATCCTCGTTTCTTTGGATTTTTTTTTTATTCTTGTTGTTCTGGGGGGGGGGTTTTGTTTTGTTTTGTTTTTCTGCTTATATTCGAAATCATTGATTTGATTCTCGGCTCTATCCACTCTACCTTTCTTTTACTATAAATTGTTCTTTATTTCAAATAGTGTATCCTTCATTTCTGACTGGATCTTTCTTATGCTGCTGAGGTCTTCACTAAGTTCCTTGAGCATCCTTACAACCAGTGTTTTGAACTCTGCATCTGATGAATTGTTTATCTCCCTTTAGTTCTTTTTCTGCAGTTTTGATGTTCTTTCATTTGGGCCATGTTTCTTTCTCTCCCCATTTTGGCATCCTCCCTGTGTTGTTTCTATGTATTAGGTAGAGCTGCTTTGACTCCCTGTCTTGGTAGTGTGGCCTAATGTAGTAGGTATCCTATAGGGTCTAGTGGCACAGCCTCCCCTATCACCTAAGCTAGGTACTCGAGGTGTGCCCTTCATGTGGGCTGGGTACACCCTCCTCTTGCAGCTGAGCCTTGGTTGCTGTTGGCAGATCAATGGGAGAGATACCCAGGCCAGTCAGCTACAAGCACTGGCTGTGACCACTGACCACCAACCTCCGCCCTCTGTGGAGGATCAGCTGTGTGGGAGCAGGGTGGTGGTGCTCCAATGTGGTCTATAGCTGTCCACTGGGTACACAGGCTCTGGGGTTTCCTGGGTGGTACAGGCCAAGGTCAGCCCCCACCTGTGTTTTGCCTGGGGCCACCCCACCTGAGCTATAAAGCAATCTGAGATGGTTGCTACTTACTTGTGCTGGGCTTGGAGATTCCCAGGTGAAGCCAAGCTGTGAATCTAGGCTAATTGCTGCTAGCGCTGGGCCTTAGGCCCCTTAGCAAGAGGTGGGAGGCCTGGGGGCTCACTGAGGCTGGTTATTGATTACTGGAAAGGATTTAGGAAGCTCTGAAGAATGAGCCAACACCAGACATACATATGGGAAAGCAGCTTGGGTGGGTCCGCAAGTTGCCTGGGACAGAGTCTCAGGAGACAGTCAGGGCAAACAGTGTCAGCCAGGTTGATGGAGTCTCAGATGTTATACCCAACTGCAGGCTCTGTGTGGGAAGGACTCAGAAAGGGACAATGGCTTCTGCCTACCTGGCTGAGAGAAAACTGTCTCCCAGCTCTCACCTTGACGCCAGACACTTCAATTCCTGCTCATATGCCACTGGTGACTTTCAAGCAGCTACCCTGGTGCTGGAGCTCAGAGAGAGTGAATCTAAGTAAGTCCCTGTGTGGGTTCTAATGATCCCAGAGGAACTGCCTGGGACTCTAGAAGTCTCCTCCACTGACTCAGCCTCCACTGGGTTTTGCAGTCAGAGTTATGGAACTTATCTTCCTGGCCCTGGAACCCCGGGCTGGGAGGCCTGGTGTGGGGCTGGGACTCCTTGCTCCCGAGATATCCCTCTCCAATTTTTATCCACCTGGGTGTGCGGCTAGCCCATTCTACATCTTCTCCCCTCCTACCAGTCTGGATGGATGTGGTTTCTTTAATTCTATAGTTGCCAGACTTCCATTCAACTCGATATCTGATGGTTCTGAGTGATGGTTGCTGTATATTTTAGTTGTAATTTTGATGTAGTTGTGCAAGGAGGCAAGCCGTATTTACCTATGCTGCCATCTTGACAGAAGTACTGATATGGAGGATGTAACCAGCCTGACTTTGGGGCAGATTGGGAAAAACCCTTCATTACGTGTGATATGCCACACACTGCTTTTCTGAACACTCAGTAAGAATAACTGAAAGACTGTCTACCTCATGTTTTTTGTTGATATTCTCCATCAACAAAGGGAAAAGGCAACCCACTAATTGAAAGAAGATACTTGCAAATCATATATCTCATAAGGGACTCGGGTCGGTAATATATGATGAACTATTACAACTCAGTAATAAAAAGACAAATAACCTATTTTTTAAATGGGCAAAAGATCTGAACATACATTTCTCCAAGGAAGGTATGTTCTTTGGAACGAATGGCCAATAAGCACATACAAAGATGCTCAGTATCATTAGCCACCAGGTAAATGCAGATCAAAGTCACAATGAGATACCACTAGGGCAGTTAAAAACAAGAAGACAGATAATAGCAAGCACTGGTAAGAATACATACAAATTACTGGGTTGGCCAAAAAGTCTGTATGGATTTTTCCATAAAATAAAAGACACATTTTTCATTTTTACCAATAAATTTATTGATTTAGATTATTTTGAGTATGTCAGCTATCTCCTACATGGCAAAACATTGATTGTTCTCAATTACTGTATCGATTTGATCGCTATCAACTTCGACTGGTCTACTGCCTATGGAGCATTGTCCAGGGAGAAATCTCCGGCATGAAACTTCACAAGCCACTGTTGACCCATTCACTCACTCACAGCACCTTCTCCTCACACTGCACAAATTGTTTTCTGCATTTCAGTTGCCTTTCTACCTTTCTTGAAATAATACAGCATAATATACCCAAAATGCTACATATTTTCTTCCACCTTCAATATTAAAATGGTTATATAAAAATTCACCAATTTCTTAAATATATTTTGATTATGCTATTACAGTTGTCCCATTTCCCCTCTGTAATCCCCTCTGCCGTGTGCCCTCCCTCCCACCTGTATCCCGCCCCCACCCAGTTCATGTCCATGGGTCATGCGTGCAAGTTCTTTGGCTTCTTCCTTCCCTACACTATTCTTAACCTCCCCCGTCTATTTTGTAGATACTATTTATCCTTCTTATTCCCTGTACCTTTTCCGCCATTCTCTGCCCTCCCCTCCCCACTGATAACCCTCCATGTGGTATCTCAATTTCTTTGATCCTATTCCTGTTCTAGTTGTTTGCTTAGTTTTTGTATTTTTAGGTTCAGTTGTTGATAGTTTTGAGTTTGTTGTCATTTTACTGTTCCTAGTTTTGATCTTCTTCTTTTTCTTAAATAAGTCCCTTTAACGTTTCATATAATAAGGGCTGGATGATGATGAACTCCTTTAACTTGACCTTATCTGGGAAGTACTTTATCTGCCCTTCCATTTGAAATGATAGCTCTGCTGAATAGAGTAAACTTGGATGTATGTCCTTGCCTTTCATGACTTGGAATACTTCTTTCCAGCTCCTTCTTGCCTGCAAGGTCTCTTTTGAGAAATCAGCTGATAGTCTAATGGGAACTCCTTTGTAGGTAACTGTCTCTTTTTCTCTTCCTGCTTTTAAGATTCTCTCCTTATCCTTAATGTTGGGCAATGTAATTAGGAATTAGCTCAGAGCTTCCTAGACATCCTGGAAGTCTATTTCCTTTGCCAGACTGAGGAAGCTCTCCTTCATTATTTTTTCAAGTAAGTTTTCAAAGTCTTGCTTTTCTCCTTCTGCTTCTGGCACCCCTATGATTCGGGTGTTGGAACGTTTAAAGTTGTCCCAGAAGTTCTTAAGTCTCTCCTTATTTTTCTGAATTCTTGTTTTTTCATTCTGTTCTGGGTAAATGTTTATTTCCTCCTTCTGCTCAAAATTTTTGATTTGAGTCTCAGTTTCCTTCCCATCACTGCTGGTTCCTGTACATTTCTCTTCATTTCACTTTTCAGAGCGTTCACTTTTTCCTCCATTTCGCGACCATACTCAACCATTTCTGTGAGCATCCTGACTACCAGGGTTTTGAACTCTGCATCTGATAGGTTGGCCATCTCTTCATCACTTAATTCTATTTTGGGAGCTTTGATTTGTTCTTGCATTTGAGCCATATTTTTTTGTCTTGGTGCACCTGTTACCTAGGAAAGGGCAGAGCCTTAGGTATTCACCTAAGTCACCGCCCTCCTCCCCCACTTCCCACAAGCAAATTTGGCCCTTCTGGTGTTGATTATGGGTGGATGCAGTTGTGTACATTCTAGGACCCTGTGGGTCTCTCCAAAGAACTCTCCTGTGAGGCTGGGAGTCTCTCCCACCACTACAACCCCCACAGGTTTTTACCACCAGAGATTTTGAGGTTTTATTTCCCCACACTGGTACCCTGGGATGTGCAGTCTCACTCCCCAGTTGTTCTTCCTGGTTTATCCACATGCAAATGGGGGACCGTCCAATCCACCAGCCTCTGCCTCAACCACCCCATTCTCTAGCCACTGCCTTGCCATGAGTTCTCTCTGCCCTAGTCTCACCCTTCCTACCAGTCTGAATGAATGTTTCCTCTTTAACTCCTTAGTTGTTAGACTCCCATACAGTTCAATTTTCTGGCAGTTCTGGTTGTTTTTTGTTTTTTAAATTTGTTGCTTTCCTTCTTTTGGTTATGCGAGGAGTCAAAGCGTATCTACCTATGCCTCCATCTTGGCCAGAAGTTCTATATCAAAAATTCACCAATTTTGACAAGTTTTTTTTGAATGAACGCTAATATGACAGCTGTTACAATGAAGCTTTTTGGCCAACCCAATAGAATTCCTCATTCATTGCTGGAAGAAATGTAAAATACGCAGCCACTGTGGAAAAGTTTGGCAGTTCCTCAAAAGGTTAATCAGATTGACCATATAACCCATCAATTCCACAACTAGTTATATACCCAGGAGAAATTAAAACACATGTTCACACAGAAATCTGTGAACTAATATTTGTTGCATATACAAATATGTAGCATAGCCAAATATATTTGGCTATAATTCATAATAGCCAAAAATTGAAAGCAACCCTGTGCCAAATAAATTATGAATGAATAAACAAAATGTGTTACATACATACAATGGAATACCTTTCGGTCATGAGAAGGAATGAACTAGTGATACACTACAACATGATGAACCTTGAAAATATTATGCTAACTGAAAAAAGCCAGTTTCAAAGCACCAAATATTTTATGATTCCATTTATATGAAATGTCCAAAATAGGCAAATCTACAAGGCTACTGCCTAGAGCTAAGGAGGACTGCAGGGAAATGGGGAATGACTGCTAATGGCTATAGGATTTCTTTTTAGGGTGATAAAAATATTCTAAAATGTGATGGTTTCACAAGTCTATGAGCACAGTAAAATCTACTAAATTGTACATTTTATATGAATTACAAAGCAGGTGAATTATATCTCACTAAAGCTGTTATACCACTTTTAAAATGTTTCCTTAAAATACTTTACTACTAGTGAAGTATTTCATGAAGTAAAAGACTATTCCACATTGATAAACAGTAGCCCACTATAAAATGGTGTGACTCTGACGGAGTGGGGGACGTGGGAGACAGGAAGGAGGTAAGGGGTAGACACAAGAGTGGCTAGGAGTTAATGGTTAAACCTGGGTGAAGGGCAAAAGGACTTTATTACAATCTTGTCTACATGCCTGTGTTTGAAACTTCCCTAATAAGAGGCTTCTAAAAGTTAATTGGTTGTATCCTATCAAATGATTCACAGAAAACCTGAAATCCGCACTTCAGCCACTGTCCACACGGGGAACAGAAGAGGAAATCAGCGTGCTGATTGGCAGTGTGGATCAAGAGTAGCCCAAATGAAAAACGCTGCCTCAGTGCGATGGGACCCTTGGTGGAATGGGACCCATGGAGTCTGGCCCCTGGCTGGAACGCAGTTTTGCTGAATGGTCGGTTAGTAAAATCAGGCCTCTACAAGGAAGGGGGGCTGTGGCTGCTGGCACTGGGTGGAAATACTATGGTGTAATAAATTATTGAAATCTTTTTTATGTTTAAAAAGTTTTTCTCTAACACAGAATTACCTGGAGAACCCTGGTGCTTACTGGCCAATACTAAGCATCTGTTTCTGTGTGATTGAGTAACTACATTACTTTGAACTGTCCATTTCCCTCTGGTTTTATTCACTGAGCAATCACACTAGCTACTGCCACTTGGAGATCGGGGTGATAACTCAATATAACCATGGGTATTTTGCAGCTAGCATTAAATGCCTACTGGGATCTGTGGCTACAAAGGTGAGGAGAAAGCAGGCGATTCATTCCTGAGGTAGGGAACCTTGCATACTGACAGCATTGTGGTAAGTGCTTTGACTTGTCACGGTACACAGAAAAGGAAGCAGGGGGCCATTTTAGCCCAGTCTTGGGGGAACAGGTACCAAGGAGTTCCACACGCAGAAACAGCAGCCTGTAACATGCCAGACTATGCAGCCAGCAGGATGGCAGAGGGAGAAGGGGTCACCTGTGAGGCTAGGAAGCGGGCGGGAGGCAGAGGTCCTCAAACGCTAGTGCACAAAATGGTCACCAGAGGGCGCTCAAACTCGAGATTTCAACCCCGTAAATCTGGAGTGGGGTCTAGAAGCCTGTATTTATAACCAGCAGCCCAATGATTCTGACCCAGAGTGACAAGTTAGGGAGTTTGGTCTTTCATCACAAATTATTAGAAGCCACAGAAGGATTTTAGGCAAAAAAAATCAGATATGTAAATACTCTCAGGAAGCTGTCAGGAAGACAAACTGAAAGGAGGCTGCCAAGTCCAGCGGGGCAGTGACTGAGGAGGAAACAAAAGAGAAGGGGCAGGGAGAACGGTAACCGCGCTGATACTGGAGAGAAGCAGAGAGGGAGGGCTCGGGTGGCTCGGGTCTCTCAGCGCCCTGGGCTGAGCTGTGCAGGAGAGACAGCAAGCAGGGGAGGAGGGTGAAGCGGCTGAGTGCAGTTTGTTTTTATTAACTTTTTGTTTTAATTAGGCTTTTTACTTTGAGATAATTATAGATTCACATGTAATTTTAAGAAAGATCCCTCATACCTTTTACCTACTTTTCCCAAAGGCTAACATCTTATAAAATTGTAGTACAATATCACAACCAGAACAGACATTAATACAACCCACCAAGCTTACCCAGGTATCCTAGTTTTGAGGTCAGTTTTGGACACTTGAATTTGAGGCATCAGAGATATTCGCAGGGAAATATGTCCAGGGGCAGGTGGATACACAGGTCTGACACTCAGAAGAAGGGCCAGGGTGAAGACACACACGCGGGGATCGTTTCCTATGTGGGTCCAATGCCTTAAAGAGCATGACAGTAGGTGCCCAGCAGACACTGTCCCAGGGGGAGGCATAGGTAGGTTTCTTGTGCAGAGTAAGAATACGGTTCTGTGCTCACGGGGCACTCATCCTCTCCTGTGCCCTCAGTGGACATTGCGGGCTTGGTGGGTGTGAACAGCATACATAGGTTGTGTGGTCCAAGTGTGGTCAGACAGACTGATTCCTGGCCCGCTCCAATCGCCTGTCAGCTTTGGGCAACTCCTGCCCCTGAGTAGCTCGGTTACTTATCTATAAAACAGGGCTGCCCTGACTGGTGTGGCTCGAGGGGTTGGGCGTCATCCCGCAAACCAGTTCATTCCTAGTCAGGGCACGTGCCTGGGCTATGGGCCCCGTCCCTCTGGTCAGGGGCATGTGAGTGGCAACTGATCAATGCTTCTTTTGCACATTGATGTTTCTCTCTTTCTCCTTCCCTTCCCCTCTCTCTAAAAATAAATAAATAAAATCTGAAAAAAATATATACATATATATGAAAAACAGGACTGATCAGTGTACTTAGCCTACAGGGTTATTTTGAGAACTAAGTGATATACAACAAGCTCAGAACTGTGATATGTACCAAGGAGAAAGCAAACTTATGTGATTTATAGGGCTGGGCAGACAGCAGCCCACAGATGGGATGCAGATGAAAGCAGGATGCCGCCAGCCAAGCTGAGGAAGACAGGTAAAGAATGCAGGTAAGTCTGTCTACGTGGAAGTGAGCAGCCAGCTAAGGGAGACTACTGACAGAGTCTATCTCTCTTTGAAGTTCAAGGAGAAGGTAAAAGGCAGGGAAGGAATCCTGAAGAGAGAGGTGAAGAGCTGACCACAGGGCACTCTGCCCCAGGAGTAAATAATACAGCTGAGGAGGGAACGACAAAAAAAATACCTCCCCCCAAAGGTAAGGGCCATTATTAGGCAACATACAGGTAACTGCACGACTGTGTGACAGATAGTTCATGCTTAAGGATTTCAAGGTAAAAAAGAGACCAAAGTGGACACCTGAAGAAATGCTCAGTGTCTTCAACTCAACTGAGAGGGTGGTATGCTCTCAGGCAGAGAACCGAGAGAGAACGGCTGACAGGGCAGGACTGGTAGGAGCAAGAGAGACTGTGTCCCAGGCAGCAAGGGTATCCTAACTGCACTCCTGCTCGCAGGGGCCCGTGGGCATCTGATACCTGAGGAGAGCAGCACTGGACTCTTTGCTTGGTTTTTCCCTGTGCTGTCGGGTCTCCAATTCTTGTTTCCATTCTAACACAGACAATGCTAACCGTTGCATTTAAGGATTTTTTTCTGGTTGTTCTTTTTCCCTATCAACCCCATACATGCATCTGAAGCCAAGGCTCTTGGCAACCACAGAATCCAATTTTAGCCCCTAGAACAAGAATTTCTTATTCAACACATCAATCACACAACCAGTTTCTTGGCACACGGACAGCTTCGGGGGTTTCTTCCTGAGAAGGGGCCCATACTGAACACGGGCCACAGCAACTCAACTCCTTCTCAGGGGTGTGACCTGCTGTTTGCAATTAATGCCACATTAGCACAGGGAAGTTGCCAAATGTTTTCGGCCCTCTGTAGAGACCCGAGAGAGCCTCAGCCATGGTGGGATAATCCCAGCATGAATAACAGGACATTATTTTTACAAATATTAAACTGGTACACTTAATTAACCCCTTAGGACGAGTCCCTACAGCCTTCCGCATCTGAGACCAAGTCGCCGGTGTTACCGCCCCAGGAGAGGAAAGCTACAGCGAGGCAACGGGCTTGCCCTTAGCAAGACAGCGGACTTGATGAGACCACAGCCTCGCTTCCCTAGGCAGAGAGCACACCTCTGCACAGGAGGCAGGGCCAGGCCCCTCTGAGGATCTGGGTGGAAGGGGGTGCAACGGTGGGGCGGCTGAGGAAAAACTCTGGCTGCCAGCCCCACTGAAGGCTTCAAACCTATTTGAATTATTACATCAGACATTTCATTACCCTCAATCTTCTCCCAGCTCCTGCTACTGTGGATGTGGTAGAAATCCCCAGTCATTTGCGAAGCAAAAATAAATTACACTTTCTCTTTAGTTTACATTGAAATTTCATCCCATAAACGACATGGTCCGAGTGAAGTCGCTCCAGCTCAAGCAGCACTGTGCTTGCTATTCCGTCCGAAATGCAGGTGCTGTGAGGTCTGTACTTCAGGACAAGCTTTCAATGGGTAACAGTCTTTCATTAGGACACAAATACAAATACTACTACAGACATTATGTTGCCAGATAACCATGTAAAGTAACTCTAGACCAAAAAGCTCTCACACATCAAAATGCTTATAACTACACAGACCAAGCAGGCCCAGCAGACACATCCCGATATGAAAACAAAGGCAGAGTTCTATTTTTCTGGAGACCAAAGTCTGATGTACAATATGTTCACTTAATTACACCTATTCACTTGAGCTATGCTACTCTCACAAAGACATTCGCACTGGTAACGTACTGACCCTTCACTAACGTGTTTTCTATCCCGTCTATATATTCTACGTGTTCCTTGACTCCAAAGTAACAGTGAGTTAAAATAGGCTTTAGAGCCTCTTTAGTCCAGAGATTTCTTTTGGAAGACTCTACAAACTTTGTCTGAAAAATGACTCTGAAACTTAAGGTATATCTTTTTTAATTAAAAAAAAAAAAATCTTTCTATTCATCATGGAATTAACATTCCAGTGCAAAGATCCACCTTTTACAAGGCATGAAAAAGTTAGTAGTTTACAGCCCTGTAAAAGAACAAGGCCACCCCATGCACAGTGTGGAGCAAGCGCCGAGTTTCTGAAGCATAAACACACAGGCTACGAAGCTCACAAAGACGGCATCTCAGAAGACACACAAGCAGCACGAACAGCTGCTTCTGAGAGGGGCAGGGAGGGGCCTGGGAGGCGGGGAAGACGCACAGTGAAGCGAGAATCCACTCCCAACATCTGAGCATTTTGTGTTTTGTACCTTGGAGATGTATTATTGCCTATTTCAAAAATTAAGTCACATTAGAAGCTGTCTTTCTTAAAAAGTCTCATGTTGAGGCTTTAAGCAATAGACTTGCAAGATGATTGACAAACAAAAACTCGTTAATCACTGAGCTTTTTGAAGCATTTTTCACACCTCGCCCAGCACCACTGCCCTGTCCCAGCCTCAGTCGCCCCGCACTGCATTCGGGCAGGCTGCAAAGCAAACAGGACCCAGAAACAAGGACAGAGCACCCAGTTCTTTTACTTCCCGTGGATTTACTCACGCTAAGTTGTAAACTGAAGTAATCAGCTACCTCAGAGGCATTTCAGGAGGGCTGCCCCAAAGGGCAATAACCAGTCTGTAAACTACAAAAACCACAGGTATTTCTGTAGTACATGTCTCCAGGGCAGACATACATGCATGTACTAACAGTCATAAAGAACAGAAACGTACAATACTAAGAATGAAATTTAAATTCTGATTACCATTTTATCATAGAAGATGATCAATTAATCCAAGCAGGCATTAGTTAACATTAAACTGAGTGGGAACAGAGGTAACGCTGAGTGGCAACAGGTTCTTAACAGAAAATGCGAGACTAGACAAGTCACCCAAAGCAGCAAGACCAGAGGAAACGACAGCAGCGAAGACAAGCAAACCAGCACACGTGACAGAGCCATGAGTCCAACGCACCGGCTCGCGGCCTGCCAGGGAAGAAGACAATTACCTCAAGATCAAGAAATACCTTTTCAGCGCGGGCTGGGAACCAGAGGGTCCCGGTTCAATTCCCCATCAGGGCACATGCCTGGGTTGCGGGCCAGGTCCCCAGTGAGGGCCATGTGAGAGGCAACCATACATTGCTGTTTCTCTCCCTCTCTGTCTCCCTCCCTTCCCTCTCTCTAAAAATAAATAATAAATAAAAAATCTTTAAAAAAAAATACCTTTTCAGATGCAAAAAGAAAACAAACAAAAAAAATGTTCCCAATTTTTATTTGAAGGCCATATTTCTTTAAGGCCCAGCTCATATTTTTCCTCCTTCAAAACAAAAACATCCCCTAATTTTTCCAGTCTCACCATCACTTCCTACATAATTATGGGGAATCACATACTATTGCCCAATTTCAGGTCTCCACAAAAACGGGAGCCCCGTAAAGCCAGAGAACACAGTCCCCCTTTAGTTAACTTCTTTACAGCATCTGCCCCAATGCGTAGGAGCTCACAAAACTTTTTTTTAAAACTGAATCACTCCTGATTCAAGTGAAATATAAGATGTTCTTGAATGTATTTCTCTAAGAAATTCAAAAGCAATCATAGCCAGACATTACCTTTGATTTCATCAAAATTTTAAGTGGCAGTGAATGCACACACACACCGCCACTGTCGCACACCAGCACGCTCACGGTGTCTAGCCATTCCCCAAGAAATGGCAGTTTGGGACGCGGTTCCAGGGGTGCCAAAGCCCTGGGGTGAAGGATGGGGAGAAAGAGCACCGCTGCAGGTGCCACGCTTACCCCAGAGGCCCCGTTCCTTTCATTGGAGAATGGTTTTTACCAGATAGCCAGAGTTACCTCATCAATTAAAATCTATTTTCACGCCTAAGTAAAGCATGAATTTAAATTATATTTATACAAGCACTCTGTCCAATCTACAGAGTTAGCTCTCTTATGACAAATGAGATACAAGGAACACTCTGAAAATGTGGAGGCAATCTTGACTTGAAACTAAAAGCTTGTTGCTGGAATCAAAAAAGTTAGTATGCAATGTCTTGAAGGACCCAAACTAAAAGTAAACTGGTTGGCTTAGATAAGAAACCAGACTGTCAATTATGTGTTTAGCAGGCTTTATTTTTGCAGTCCAAATGGCTCAGTGAATAAGTCACAAATTAATTATCCACTGTGCAAGAAGGGGAGCCGTTTCTGCTTCGCATTTGGGAGTGGGGGGCGGTAAGGACGGTGGCTCCAAGAGCACAGTCAACCAAGAAAAGTCTCTCATCCAGGTGCAACCCCCAACCCAACAAAACCTCAGGGGTACTGAGGGTAAACAGACCAATTAATTCCCTGGGCAGTTTAACCACAAAGCATTGCAAGTTTCTTCTAATCTATCTGTTCCTTCAAAAGAGACTTCATACCCATGACACATCTTGTCACTGTCCACCATACTGAACACTCCACAGTTCCCAGCCAGAATTTGAGCTGCTCATCTTGCAAACAAGGTCATCTTCCTCTTTCATTTCTATGTACCTGGACCGTGCTATGCTCTGCCTGCTCCCATGCACTCATGAGAACAAGAGTCCAGACCCCTCCAAGGCGGCCACAGCCCCCAGTTTTACATCCTGTTCCCTGCAGCACCTTTCTCCCTAGTGAGGCTTCTTGCCTCCAGGGACCCAGGCCCGCACCACGCACACCCCCAGCAACCACGTCACAGCAAAAAGGAAAGAGCAAACACCCTCTAGTGAGTCCACCTGCACCTGTGCCAGGAAGTTACTTCACTTTGAGGCCCGAGTCTCTCATAGTCAAAAGGGAATAATAAAACCTACGCTGCAAGGCTCTTATACTAATGACTACAGATAATGTTTACAAAGTTCCCAGCACAATGCACAAAATAATAAATACTGGCTAGTAATGACAGTCGTCGCAATGGCAGCTCTCGAGTTCTACCTGCAGTCTACATTTACTGCCCATTCACAGTGCTCCAGGCACACCTTAACTCTAAACACTTTAGAAGCAGTGACTCACTTTATCCTGAAAAGATACTGTCAGCCATGCCCGCCTTACAGACAAGAAACTGAGGGAGCACTGCAGCGACTGCAGTGCGAGGCCCTTCCACGGCTCCCCTCACCCAGCAGACAGAACTCACGTGCTCCACTCGAGCAAACAGCTTTCCTCACCACCCACGGCTAACTGATGACTGAGCTGAAAAAAATAAAACCCTGGCAGTTCCAGTCGCAGTCAAACCGTCTGGGGACCCTCTTCCTCTTCTGCCAGAAACACTCTTCCTAGCACGACACCCCCGACTCTGTCCTCCCGGGAAAAGCCGCCTTCTCCAAACTGTGCTCCACTGTCTCTGCCTCTGCGGGTCTCCCTGGACTTCTCAAGTTCCTCGGGACACCCCTTGCAGTTTATTCATTTCACTATTAGCCCTAGGACATACATCCAAGCAACCCAAATATTAGAGAAGGCGGAAAGAGCTAACACTCCATGCTCCCTCTCCGTCCCCAGGGACCAGCAGAGTCTGGAGAGGCTGCAGGGCCCAGGTGGACTCCTACGCTGAGGGTCCGCGCACCCTGCGCACAGCAGCACCCTCCCCTGTGGCGCGGGGCCAGGCGGCTCTCTCACAGCGTACCTGAGTGGGAAATCGGGAAGCAAACAGAACAGACACCGAACCTAGCAGACGCTCACTAACGAAGTGGGGAGCACGGACAGCACACCACAGTAACGCCGGGACAGCGGGTGCGGGGTCGGTTATTCTCACACAAGCTGACAGGAAGCCCAGCCTTGGGGCCCAATGGCAAGGGGATGAAGGATCACGGAGGCTAAAAAGCTCTCTCAAATGACCGAGATCCTTTCCACAGTACGATCAGGAACTGATTCAATATGGGCTTGCAGGGAGCAGCCTGCTCACCTCAGTGAGGGGGATTCGGGAATCAGTCGAGAAAGCCTGGTTCAGGGAGAGCAGTCATGGCAGCAAATACCGTCGCCATCATTCACAACGGTAAGGCCCCGCATGGGGCGGGGGGAGAATTCCGACAGATAAATGTACGGAGTTCTGTATTATTTACTACAGAGACATTGCTCAATCTGTTCAAAAACTTTCTTTAGTTATCTAACTGTAAGTTTTACTGTTTTATTTTTAACTATTAGCTAGACCATTTTAAATGCTTTTCTCTGGTAAGCCCAAAATATTTAAGACAGCTGAGCATCCTTGTTCAGTTAAAAACTGAATAGTATCCAACTCTAAAAATTAACAGAAACTCATGCTATATTTTGCGTGGCGTGCTATCCCTCCAGCCTGTAACACGCACCTGTGTGCCAGCATTTTCTACACATCAAGTCCACCTACAACCTCTTCAGTACTTTAGTTTTTAGCCCTCCTAAGGACTTAAAATTACAACCTCTTCCTCCAAGCTCCCCTAATTCACCTCTATTTTAAAATCTCTGCCCAGATGTTACAATTTACCCAAGTCAAATATTTCTTTACCCTCCTTGAAATTACACATAAAACCTCACCGATAAGCCCAGGTCCCTCTCCCTCCTCTCACGTTTGGGGACACACTACTGGGTGTGCCTTTGCTGGCTGCAAGCTCCCCAGGTCAGCAACCTATCTGATCCACATTTTACATCTGTAACTCCCCACACAACAAGAGTGAGGATCTCTGTGTCGCTATGTTTAAAGAACTCACACACCAGGGCCTGTGCCCTTGTTGCTGTTAACTTTAGGAAAAACTCTAGTCAATAAAACCAAACAGCAGTGCTGTTTTATAACACTATTCTAACTCTGAATGTGGAAACTGAAAATAAAGCATATGTCTCTATTACAAAGGAATAAAGGCCATTTCTACCAAAAAAAAAAAAAACCTTTATAAATCGTAAGAAAAAAACATCAAGACAACCTAGACAGAAAACCAACACCAGAAAAGGGTGACACCTGATAGTCAATCTTGCCCTAAATGTGCTGAACAACTCTTTTCACTATCAAAGCCTGAACACAGAACCCATTACTCCAAGTTAATCTTCTGAAATGTATGCAATTTAATCCAATTCAGCACATATATATGTGTGTACTTGCTTGGCTGTACTGCTTGCTTGGAGTGGGAAACTTGCTATATTATGGCTGTGTCTGCACAGCCACCTGCTTCCAAATGTACTGCACAATCTGCTTAAAGAGGCTGAGGACGGCGCCGAAGACAAGGCAGAGAATGCAAGGTTAGGAGGTGCAGCAGGGTGACAGTAAGCCAAGATCAAACATTTGGAAACATGTGCTCTTTCCATGTAGTATAGATAGGATGCTCATTTGCATGCTAAGAATACATTCAGAATAGAGATAAACTGGATATTAACATAGTTAAATTAGTTATTAATTACAAAGCACAAAACAGTAACTTTGCAGTAGAGAAATCCGGTAGGCACCCTCTTACCCAAATGACCCAGGTGCCCCCACTATTTTCAAGGCCATGTGACCTGATGCACTGAGACACCCACAGCTTCCTGGTCTTCCTACCAAAAGTGCATCACCTGAATCCAATCACGAGGCACCAGGCGGATGCAATCAAGGGAAAAAATAACCAGTCTGTCCTCTTCAAAAATATCAAGGTCAAGAAAAAGAAAGGCTGGAGAACTGTTCCTGATTTTAAAAGACTGAAAGACATGGCAATGAAAGGCAACACAGACTGTGGGTCAAGGCTGAGAGGACTGATGTCCGGAGAGACTAATAAGGACTCTGCCTGAAATCCCCCAGACACTTAGTGGCAGACCTGGGACACGTAAAACCCAAAGTGCTTTGCAGGATGCTAGCCCTGACAGGCCAGGGTTGAACTCCTGATCTCATGCATTTTTAAAATATTTTTAGCTTTACTTCCAGCCAAGATGGAGGCGTAGGTAGACACAACTGTGCCTCCTCGCACAACCAAAAGGACAACAACAAATTTAAAAACAAAAAACAACCAGAACTGACACAAAATCAAACTGTATGGAAGCCCAACAACCAAGGAGTTAACATGTAAGTGCAGAGCTGATTTTGCTGGGCTTTCCATCCAGGCAGCAGGCCGGCGACGACTCGATGGGTGTTGACTTAAGAGTATAAACAGGCGCACAATGGTGCAGCCAATGCAGAACCACGTTACATTTATTTTTTAACCTTGATACTGCCGGTCCCACGCACTGATGTTGCCCAAATGAAAAGTCCACTGTCAGTCCCTGGGGACTGACACCGCACTTAACATGTTAAAGAAGAAACATTCATCCAGATGGGTAGGAGGGGCGGAGACGGGCAGCGGCTGGCAGACCAGGCGGTCCCACATTCACGTGTGGATAAACCAGGAGGAACAAATGGGAATCGAGACAGACCATGCAACCCAGGGTCCTAACATGGGGAAATAAAGCCTCAAAGCCTATAACTGAAAACACCTTTGGGGGCTGACACGGCAGCGGGAGAAACTCCCAGCCTCACAGGGGAGTTCGTTGGAGAGACCCACAGGGTCCTAGAATGTACAGAAACCCACCCAACCTGGAATCAGCACAGAAAGGCCCCATTTAATTGTGGGTAGTGGGGGAAGTCACTGAAAACCGGCAGAGAGCGGAGCAAGAGGCACTGTTCCCTCTCAGACTCCTCCCCCACATATAGCTTCACAACACAACCACATGGGTTGCCCCACCCTAGTGAACACCTAAGGCTCCGCCCCTTACTACATAACAGGCACACCAAGACAGGAAAATAATGACCCAAATGAAAAAACAGTTCAAAGCTCCAGAAAAAATACAACTAAGCAACAAAGAGTTAGCCAACCTATCAGATACACAGTTCAAAACACTGGTTATCAAGATGCTCAAAGGAACTCACTGGGTACTTCAACAGCATAAAAAAGACCCAGGCAGCAATGAAGGTTGCATTATGTGAAATAAAGAAAAATCTACAGGGAACCAACAGGGATGGAAAGGAAACCAGGACTCAAATCAACCGTTTGGAGCAGAAGGAAGAAAGAAACATTGAACCAGAACAGAATGAAGAAACAAGAATTCAAAAAAATGAGGAGAAGCTTAGGAACCTTCAGGACATCTTTAAATGTTCCAACATCCGAATCATAGGGGTGCCAGAAGCAGAAGGAGAAAAGCAAGAATTCGAAAACTTATTTGAAAAAATAATGGAGAGCTTCCCCAATCTGGCAAAGGAAATAGACTTCCAGAAGTCCAGGAAGCTCAGAGAATCCCAAAGAAGTTGTACCCAAGAAGGAACACACCAAGGCACATCATAATCACATTAGCCAAGATTAAAGATAAGGAGAGAATCTTAAAAGCAGCAAGAGAAAAGGAGACAGTTACCTACAAAGGAGTTCCCATTAGACTATCAGCTGATTTCTCAAAAGAAACCTTGCAGGCAAGAAGGGGCTGGAAAGAAGTATTTGAAGTCATGAAAAGCAAGAACCTACATCCAAGAATACTCTATCTAGCAAAGCTATCATTTAGAATGGAAGGGCAGATAAAGTACTTCCCAGATGAGGTCAAGTTAAAGGAGTTCATCATCATCCAGCCCTTACTATATGAAATGTTAAAGGGACTTCCTAAGAAAAAGAAGATAAAAAATATGAACAGTAAAATGACAACAAACTCACAGCTATTAACAACTGAACCTAAAAAACAAAAGACAAAAACAAACTAAGCAAACAACTATAACAGGAACAGATTCACAGAAATGGAGATCACATGGAGGGTTATCGGTGGGGGAGTGAGGGGAGAAAGGTGGGAAAAGGTACAGAGAATAAGTAGCATAAATGGCAGGTAGAAAATAGACAGGAGGAGGTTAAGAATAGTATAGGAAATGTAGAAGCCAAAGAACTTATATGTACGACCCATGGGCGTAAACTAAAGGGGGGGAATGAAGGTGGGAGGGGGTGTGCAGCGCAGAGGGGAATAAATGGGTCAAAATGGAACAACTGCAATAGCATAACCAATTAAATACATTTTTTAAAAATTTTAAAAATATTTTAGTTTTGGCCTTAAACATTTTTTAGGTCAAAGCTTTTATTTTCTGCCATGAGAAATTGATAGGCGCTTGACTTTCATGGATTTAAAATTCACTTTTTAATACACATGAATAACCATAAATACCCACGAACTATAATACTTTGTAAATAAACTCAGTCAAAAAACAAACTCATGTTACATGGTTGATGGAAAAATTTAAAAAGCTAGTGGGTAAGCCTAATCAACCATCCATTGTGGATATACAAATAATAGAAATTTTAGCTTTGTAGGCATAGAAAATAATCCCACCAAAAAACCAACTGGTTATATTAGTAAGAAAATGAATGGTAAATGTAATGAATCTAACAGAAAGTGCATGATATTCTTAACTAAAAATTGGAGCTAGGCTTGCCCCCATTTATTTGGTAGAGAAAATCATATGGTCCCGGTGATACACTCATATCTGGGATTCCTAAAACTCCACATGTTCTTTGCAAATGATGAGGTTCTATCAAACTTTTATTTGTCCTAAAATGTACATTTCATTTGGCAGAAACATTCCTGCATGATCACCCTTTTATGCCTTTCTGTAACAGTTAAAATCAGATTAAACTAATCATCAAAGAAAACACTGACAGGAACAAGTTACCAAAAAAAAAAAAAGGGAAGAGAATCTAGAGGATGGAGGAGGAGACTCTCCATTATAGCTGGTGATGCTGCAAGATTCCAGAATTATGAATTGGGGCAAATGGAAAAAAATGCATGCACACATACACATAAATGCTTCAGGCCTAAGTATCCATTTATTTATCTTAAAAATTACTGAGCACCTTCCATTTGCCAGATACTGTCCTGGGAGATCCAGCATGCAAAAAGCCTGACGTTTCTCATGGAGAAATATTATAGCTGGGAGAGGGTGGAGATAAGTGATCATAAATTAATTTTAAATATAACATGAGGCAGTATTAAGAGCTATGATGAAAAATAAAGCAGGACAAGAAGACGAAATGACAGGGAGAGAGCCAGGTCTGAGAAGGCTTCTCTCAGAGTGCCGGAGTGCCGTCTCAGCTGACGGCAGTGGGGGGAGGGAGCAGGCCAGGACCGGTGGACATCTGTGGGTGGGAGGGAGAGAGGTCCTGCAGGTCAAGGCCCTGAGGTCCTAATGTGCATGCAGGCCACTGGTATCTGGCTGACAGAGACATCTGATTGAGACAAGGAGCCAGGAGAGGATTCCCAGCACAGGAGTATGGCATCATTTATGTTTTGGCTACAAAGTAGAAAGCTATCATTAGAGAAGCAAGAACAAAAACAAGATCAGCTGGAGGGCCCACAATAGCACAGACAAAGGTGGTGGGGGGGGGGGCAGAATAGCAGCCGTGGAAGGAGGAATATCTTGTCAAATTCTGATAACACTTTGAAAGAAAGCTGACAGGACTGCTGAGGAACTGAATGGAGCGTTTTGAAAGAAAGATAAAAGGCCAGAATGACAATATGGCTTTTACCTTTTTCCACTGGTAACTACAAATACATCTTCTAACAAAGAGAAGCCTGAGGAAGGAGTAAGTGTAAGGACGGTGAGAAGTCAAGACTTCAATTTGATATACATTACATTTAAGGTGCCTATTAGTCATAAAAGTAGAGGTGGCTAGTGAGTGACCAGATATGCAGGTTCTAGCATTGTATTAATAAATGCAATATAGCCCTGGATAGTGGGGCTCAGTGGATTGAGTGCCGGCCTGCAAACCAAAGGTCACCAGTTCAATTCCCAGTGAGGGCACATGCCTGGGTTGCAGCCCAGGTCCCCGGCAGGGGATGCATGAAAGGCAACCACACGTTGATATTTCTCTCCTTCTCCTTCCCTTCCCCTCTCTCTAAAAATAAATAAATAAAATCTTTTAAAAAAATAAGTAAATAAATGCAACAGATAAAACAGAGATGCAGCTATAGAAATAAGAATGGCATATGTGTGTGTACACATACACACAATGAATGAAGGAAAGTCCAAGAAGGAAAACGCAGAGAAGGGAAAGGAGAAACTTGGACACTGTAGCCACTTCAGCACCATCTGAAAATGTGATAAAGAGAAAGTATTGCTCTAGTGATAAAAAGGGGGCATTTCTTTTGTTTCCCTCCAATAAAATAATAAGCTGATAAAAAATTAAACTCAGGCCCGGCTGGTGTAGCTCAGTGGATTGAGCGCGGGCTGGGAACCAGAAGGTCCCGTTTCAATTCCCAGTTGGGGCACATGCCTGGGTTGTGGGCCAGGTCCCCAGTGAGGACCATGTGAGAGGCAACCATACATTGCTCTTTCTCCCTCCCTTCTCCTCTCTCTGAAAATAAATAAATAAAATCTTTTAAAAAAAAAAATTAAACTCAGAAGTATAGCGTTAACTAAAGTCTGTGAAAACAACCATCAAAGACAACCACTGTTAACTGTGAACTATTTGGTCCCATTCTTTTTTCCCTAGACACTCACACATATACCCAGCACAGTTTTTGGAAGTACAGTTCATTTCTGCGTATTTTAACACACTTGCAACAGGCTGAACTCAAAAGTGACAGCCATAAAATTCTTTTTTGTTTTATTTTGTTTTGAATTTATGTTTTCATGCTTTTAGTGCCACTGTTCTGGGACCCTGCCTGGCACCTGAGGACATTTGCACTTTCTGGCCCTGCCCCTCAGAGCTTCCGAGTTGGGGCCTCCCTGACAAAATCATAAGCATGTTTTCATTTCATAAAGAATTCTTTGTAAGCCTAATCTTTAAATAGATACCTTTATATGTAATTCTCTGTGTACATGTTAATGTAGTACAAACCTTTTATAAAGCATGTTTCAGCACCACCTCAAGGAATCACTGTCTAGTTACCAAAAGAATGAAGACTCTGACTAAAAATACTTTCCCTTCAGTTCATTCAATAAATACCTACCATGAGCCAGTGCGTGCGTGCATGTGTGCGTAGAGGGAATAACAGACACAAAATTTTTAAAGATAATTTCAGTGAGTGAAAGATGCTGTAAATAAAATCACAACACATGAAACATAACTGGGAGGAAGGGGAGAAAGAGAGGAAGTGCTACTTAGCTAGGTGTGCAGAGAAAAACCTGCTGAGGAAAGGACATAGGAGCCAAAGGCTCGGTGAAAAGAAGGAGGTACACAAGCATCCTGAAGAGCAGCCCAAGTTCAGGGAATGGAAAATGCAGGAGCCCTGAGAAAGGAAGGAGTGAGGCACCTGAGAGGACAGAAGGAAGGCAGTCTGGCCGGAACGTCTTAGGAAGACGGGGCAAATCTTGGATAGCCTCTATGGCCACAGCAAAGAGTATGGATGCTCATTCTAACTGTCATAAGAAATTATCGTAAAGTTATAAATAGGGGTATGAAATGATCTGATTTAGGCTTAGTGATCAGTGTGGCAATTGCATA
The DNA here is from genome assembly GCA_004026765.1 of Micronycteris hirsuta. Classification (NCBI taxonomy): domain Eukaryota; kingdom Metazoa; phylum Chordata; class Mammalia; order Chiroptera; family Phyllostomidae; genus Micronycteris; species Micronycteris hirsuta. Next base: position 69,935 of record PVJI01004204.1, on the reverse strand, counting down.
AGGAGAAAAGTAAAAGCAGGGAGACCAATTAGGAAGCTGTATCCAGCCAAGAGATGCCGGTGGCTCAAACCAGCATGTCAATAACTGTAGTGGTGGAAAGTGTCCAGATGCTGGACATTTCTGAGGTAATATCAATAGAACCTTCTGATGGAATCACGATTCTGGGACTGGGTAAACAAGGACCAGCTTCTCCACCCACACCAGGTAAGACTTCTGGCCACACTATGAACTTCATCAGTATTCACCTTGCTGGGCTGCATTCAGAGGGTGCAGGCAACAATTAGGTGCAGAATCAGTACAAAACATACAATATATCATACACTCTCACTTACCCAAATTGGGATCAGTAGCCTGGCGTTTCTTAATTTTAGCTTCGGAAATAGCAGAATAATAGGCACAAGTCATCTTGATTAGCCACGTTGCTCGAACCATTGGCACTGAATATTTAGCTAAATATGCAAAAACATCTTCTTTTTTACTGAGAATGGGAACCTAAAAAGAAATAACATTTATAATAATCACATAGCATGTTCACCATTAGGTAAAAGAAAGAGCCTATAAGTTCCTTCTGGTTTTAAGAAAGTATATCCTTTTTTTTTTTTTTTTAAAAAAAAGTATCTCCTTAATGGATTTTAAACAAATTTTCACTAAGAAAAAATAACCAAAACTATGTTGAGCACATTGGCAACACAAATTATCTGCTGTGCTTTCTTACTATAAGTAAGAAATTATCTGCGCCCTGACTGATGTGGCTCAGTGGGCTGGGCGTCATCCCTCAAACCAAAGAGCACGGGTTTGCCTCCCAGTCAGGGCACATGCCTAGGTTGTGAGACAGGTCCCCAGCTGGAGACACAGGACAGACAATCAATCAATGTTTCTCTCCCTCTCTTTCTCTCTCCCTCCCCCTCTGTCTGAAAAATAAATAAATAAAAAATTTTTAAACATTTAAAAAATTATTTGCAAATTTTCAGATACTCAAAGCTACTTGTTGTATCAACAAAATAGGAAAAATAATTTCATGATAATCCTGTGAGTTTATCTCAAAATTGAAACAGACAGGCCAAGTGAAAAACTGTCCCCAACTGTACACTTTATCCAAGAACGCTTTTTTGCATAAAGCTTTTTAAATGTACCATTTCATAAGAATTAACAATTTCCACAAGGCTTTTAAAAGTGCCTTTAGCCAAAAATTTAAAATAGAGGCTAAAATGACGGATCAGTGAATCTGTCTAATAAACACTGAGCTAGAAATAGCTGGGTAATTAATTCACTGATGGAAAGTAGACACTTGGGGCAGTTAATTATCTCCTCCAGACCACGAAGGTACTATTTAGCAAATTAGTATCCCCATGTACCACCAAATGGTTTAAAAGAGTTAATTCACTCTTTTAGAATGCATCATAAATACCCCAGGACTAACCCACCCATCTATATATAATCTATTTCCAAATACAGAGTAGTAGTGGACAGAGAGTCTGCTGGCTCTGAGGCAGCAGGACGGAAGCAGTGACACGGAGAGGCAGGCACACCCCTCCCAGGAGGCACCAGCCTGTTTAGTTAAACCCGCCCCTTCTAGGCTCTTCACCCGTGAACGTGGAAGTACCAGGTCCACCTCTCTGAGTGGTTAGAAGGGTAAAGCAAAAGAATTACATGTTTAGCAAAAGAATCAAAATTATAACAATTTTGTTTTGTTACCAATTCCAAAGATTTCTCCATGCTAGCCACGGACTTAACCCCTTCCTGGAGGATCCTAACCCCCACAGCCACGGGCATCTAAAGCCTTGGTCTCCATGCCCCATGCTCTTGTTTGATTTGGGGTTGGGAATCAGGCTTCAGACTAGCTAACTGACCCAAATAGCACAGCATTTTTCTCTTAGTTAACCAAACCCTCGTTTAGTCAGTGAATTTTTTCCATCATACACGTCGTAAATTTGACCATTCACATATATGGTCCAAAGTGTGATCCCAGAATTAAAAGATAAGTACTTTTTATAAAACAAAACGAAGTCACCTGATTTCACTTGAAATCATCTGCTTCTTACACAAGTAACAGCAAGCTGCTCCAACACTGAAGGAAAAGCTAGCTGGTCGCAACGCTGAGATTCAGTGCATCCACATAGTGTGTATTCTGGGTAATTTAATAGACTTTTGATCGTGTATTAGTTCCTGCCTTGGACGTAGACTTCAGAACACATCACCCATGACAGAGGCAACTACAACCATGCAAACCTGACTGAAAGGGAGATGGAGATTGCATAGGCCAAGGCTGCAAGGCTTCCTTTCTGCAGACCACAGTGATACATTTTAACAAGAAAATTTCTTAAAAATTTAGCATACAAGGCACAGGTTTCACAGAGCACAAGGCTCTGGGTTCACTATCGTTTCAACCAAGGACAAGAGAAGCACAGGCTTGAATACTGAGTTCAAGACCTGAGCTGCTGCCTTTTTTTTTTTTTCCACTTAGAATATACAGTTTGGTATTACTGTCAAGGTCAGGTTGCCTCTTAATCAGGCACACCAAAAAATTATAATACCAAGGCCTAAAAAAATTGGCAAAGGCAAAAAAGTGAAGCTAGCATCTCCAAAGAAACATTACTAATAGTATCTTTTACAGATGCCTAAAGGATTTCTTTTGAAAAGCAACTGACAGGAGGAAACAAAAAACTCTTTGAACTTGTGACATGTTTAGGTGAAACAGCAAACAAAACTGAGCCGCAGATCTCACGCTGACAGCAGGAGGCAAACCTCTAGCCTAGCTCATTGCTCCTGGGGCAGAGCCCTAAGAAGTGGCTCACTCAAGTCAGGGGCCTTAGAGTTCAGAAGAACACATGCGAAGAAAGTTATTTAATGAAGGAAAAGACACGTATTGATGGTTTTGTCAAATTTATGGTTAGGGCCAACTCTACAGTCATGTTTACCCTGACTCAAGTATTACTTCCTTACAGTAATGGATTCTATTTTCAGCAAAGGAATGATCTGACTTTAACTTGTAGATGAACCTAGGCAATCACTGGCAGCTGTTCGGTGTCTAAACCAAGGCACAGCTTCACGTAAGTACCAAGAGAAAACTAAGACACCTAGCATGTGATGGTTTTCCATCCTTGCATCACCGCCCCCCTTGGGTGCACATCACATCAGCATCCCCTGTCCACTAACCACTGGTACAGGCAAAAGGAAATCCCACAGACCACAGTAAGGAGGGTCACCTCAAGTGAACACGTGATAACCAGTGACCTCTTCAAGAACTAGAAGGCCATCCCTAGGGGCCAGAAGTCTCCTTTTCCAAATCCAGCTATGAGGATGATTAAAAGGCCCTTTACAGGCCATTGTTCACCTCTCGTGGCTACACACTTGGGGTGCTGTGGAGCTTCACAGTGACAGAGAGTCCAGGTCCAGAAACCTGATCCGTCCCAGACTGGAAACAATTTTGAATCCTCGATCAAAGCTGGAAGATGACTCAGGATCTTAGCAGGAAAATGAAAGTCTTCTGCATTAAGCCATCTCACAGAAAAATACCAGAAATTAAAGAAGTATTTAAACTCTAATTTGAAGAACATGGGAGAATGCCATCTTCTACCCAACTCAGAAAGATTTCAGCATCTCAAGAAGATGATATGCTAAAGAGGGGAGACGTGAGGGACAAACTTTTGAAACACCCAAGAATAGAATACTTCAAAGTATAGACATTGGTTTTATAGAGAATATCTTTAACTTTGAAAAAAAATTAATGTCAGGGCTTACCTGAGGAACACCTGACTTGGCCAGGGGCAGCTCCTAATAAAGAGAGAAGAACAATGGCTAATACACCACACCATAATTCACCTCCCACCTAAAAGATGAGGCCACTACTCCCCTACAGCGAGGGCATCAACTCCTCACCAGTCTTCCCTTTCAGGAAACATCCACAAAATACATTCCAAAGGCTTTTGAAAAAGAAACCCTAAAAACGAAGTTGTCAGGTTGGCCACACGGGAGTGAAGGCGCTAACCCGCAGGGCCGGTGTGGACCACTGTTAGAAAGCCATTGAATATGGAAGGCTGCCCTTGGACTTCCATGGCCCTCGACCACCACGCACAGGTCAGGGGGGGCCCGCGTGGGACGTGGTCCTCACTGGGAAAGAAACGCCAGGTGGCTCAGCCTGTGTTAAGACAGAGGCACTGCCTGAGTGGAAAGAGGTGGGTGTGCTGACTGCTGTGCTTTTCCACGCCTTGGTTGCCACTGAGGTCTATGAAAGGCAACACAGTGCTGACACCAAGGCAAAACAAAGGCAATGAGAGCTATGTGTGCTCTTTTCAAAGAGGTGCTTTAGAAAACAAACAGGCAACTACACAAAGGAGCTCTCCTCTGAACTGGGCCTGCACCAAGCCAAACAATGAAAACCTGTGTCAGGAGCAGAAGATGGGCACCCTAAAACTGAAGGGTTTCAGGGGAGATGAGAAAGACCCATAGGATTACTTCAAAGGTGGGCAAGAAGTTAGAGACCAAGACAAACAGGGAGGTTTCTAGCTCTCTAAATACCAAAGACATTTCATATTGTTAAGATTGTTGAATCTGTGTATTATTTCCCACTTGAGGCAAATGACCAAAGGCAAAGATTTTATAAAAACACTCCCTCCCACCCACCACCCACAACCCCCCCCCCAAAAAAGCCAGGGGCTATAAGTAAGCCAGCCCATTTTGCTCTAAAACTTTTTCAAACACACACAATCACTATCACTATCTTTATCCTATTTGTTAGAAAGGAGGCAGCTTAAAGCATTTGAATGGTTACTTTTCAAGACAAGGAAGTGACATCAAAGCAAAGATTTTTCCATAACACACTGGACATCCTGGGCTAAGAAAACTGAGAATATAATAAAGTCATACTGCCTGTTTTTGATTTAAAAACCTTGTCTACCTGACGCCACAGAAACTGCTTCCTGGACAGAATGTTTAGGTCTGTGGATGTCCTGGGCACCACATGCCACCACAATGAAGAGGAAAACAGCGTGTGCGCAGCACACACCTGGGGCAGTGTACCTGCCACTGAGTTCTGGCGAGAACTGGGTAAAAGAAATATATTCTGGAACATTATTTCAAATATCTTCATTTCTCTTCATTATCTTCATTAAGTAAGGCCATACATACTTAAAACAATGTAAAAAAAACTTAATACCTTTTTTGCCAAAATAGCAAGTGGTTTATTTCCTGCTAAGTCGGAGAACCAACTATGAATTGCACTCTGCGATCGAGCAGTAACCAGCCAATAATTATCTTTAGCATTAACTTGTGGTTTCTTCTTCCCAGTGTCCTGGAAAGTGTTAAGCTTTAATTTCTCAGCTAATATGCTGCTAAAATAAGCTCCAATCTGAGGAAACAAAAGAGAAAAAGTGTGAAGACAGTAAGTATGTTAGTAATGTATATTAGCATTTTATTTTTATCATTTTAATCAAAAATACTCCAACAGCCCATCAGAAAATAAAATGGCAATTTCAGTCCTAGAAATCAAGACTTGTGCCTTCCTTATATTAACATAATGCAAAAACTCCCACAGTGCCTTTGTTCCGCTACTAACAAGTAGCTCAAGAAAAAAAGAAGAGCCTTTGAAAATCTCTGGTAAAATGAAATTAATTACATCCTGAATAAATGTCAAGAAAATGGGTTCTGCTTTAATCTTCAGCTGTACTTTCCTTTTTCACATTACACACCCATTTGGAGAGAATATTTTCCCTGAGAGGTGTTGCAGAGAAAGCCTAGTAATCAATCACACCATAATCATTCTTTTCTTGTTTCCTCTTAATAGCGTGTATTTTTGGAAAGGAAACTCTGTATTTACACTCAGTGCTTTTTAAAAAGAGTCTAGAGAAATTTAATTTATTTAAATGGAAAATTACAAGAGTCAATTAAATTAAGTATTCAACATTTTTGATTGGGCTGCCAATTTCATGAGCACAAGTGTTTCAAGAGAAAGCTACTGTTACCTGCTCTAAATGGAACATGGCAGCAAAGGAGCTCCTGTGACTTACTGCAGCATTTTCACGTTAACCAGATCAAAAGGGCACAAAAGGAGAAAGACAACAAGGAAGGAGATAAAGTAGTATCTAAAAATTAAAGAAATCCACAAAAAACCTCTTGGAATTTCCAAATCCTATCAAAGTATCACATTTCATTCCCTGGGAATTCTTTAATGTGCAAGTTTATTAGTAATAGTTTCTAGTAAATACTTCCAACAAGGTTAGCAGATAGTGGTAACCATGATTAAAACAAAATACCTACTCTGGTGAAGCAAAACACTGGGTTGGCCAAAAAGTCCATTTAGTTTTTTCCATAAAATAAAAAACACATTTTTCATTTTCACCAATAACTTCATCAATTTGGATATTTTGAGTATGTCGGCTATCTCTCTTGCTATTGGCTTCTAATGGGTAGAGGCCAGGGGTGCTGCTGAACATCTTCCAATGCATAAGACAGCCCCACAGCAAAGAATCATTTGGTCAGAATGTCAACAGTACTGAGAAACTTCGCAAACCACTTTTGACACGTTTGATCAGTCACAGCACTTTCTCTATACACTGCACAAATCTTTTTTGTTTGCGTTTCAGTTGCATTTTTACCTTTCTTCAAATAAAAAAGCATAATATGCCAAAGATGTATATTTTCTTCCATCTTCAAATATTAAAATGGCTGCACAAAAATTCACTGATTTTGAAGTTGTTTTTTTTTTAATGCACACTGATATGACAGCTGTCGCAATATAATCTAACAAAAGTGTTTCGAATGAAGTTAAAGACAACTAAGCAATACGAGAGCCATCATACGGAAAAAACTAAACAGACTTTTTGGCCAATCCAATTAAGAATCACTAGTTAGTCAACGATTATGAGTCAAACAATTTGTCTATAGGCTAAAACAGTTGTAAGCAACCAGCCAAGTTTCTTACCTACCACTGTGAAAAGCTAGTGCTGAAAAAAAAATTTCTAATGTGCCTTTTAATTCCTTAATCCTTGCGATGAATGTACAATAAAAGGAAGTCTGTTTTTGGTGTGTTGATACAAAGTGGTAATAAAAATCAGAATAATTACAAAAAAAAGTCTAAGCTTTACTCTTTTAAAAAAACTTCATAGTTTTTAAGCAAATATTTACATGATGCCCAAACAGATTATATAATAAATAAATGCAAAAATTTAGCAAAAAAAAAGGTGGTTTAAAACAAGCTACTAATAGTAACAAATTGTTTAATTTTAAATTTCTCAGTCAATGTTTGGTCTTTGAATGAAGGACCAAAACACCTACCTATGCAAATTGTTTTACATTTATTTGCAATTATCTGTGAGCAGTTTAGTCATAACAAAGGCATAAATTACTATTTTAAAAAACCAGTCTGAGAAACCTGTTTTACAATTATACTCCCTTTCATGTACCTGATAGCAGGGGACATGGTGAGTGTATATATGTTTTACTTCCTAACACACGTGGTGAACAACCACATACCATAAACAAAGTCAAAATTTCCAAAAGGAGCAAGAGAATAAAATGCACATTAAGACTCAAAAAAAAAAAAATCAAAACATGGTCACACATTTAATTTTATTGTAACAATATATTCACATTATTCCAAAATAAAAAAAAAAGTCAAGAGCCTCACCCCCAGATCCCAATGCCATTCCAGTGTGACTTTATGTGAACACACACAAACACAAATATTTTTTTTTTTCTTTCTTGTATGTGGACCTCCTTCCGGACAATTAGTAAATGTCTGAGAGCCTTTCATAGGAGCGTCCTCATTCATGTTCACAGACACAAAGTAATGTACTGTGTGGATGGACATTTTATGGAATCAAGCACCTGTGTTAATGGACATTTGGAGTGTTCATTCCAAACTTGCTATTACAAATCCCCTTAAAATGAACAGCCTTCCCTATTTATTATTTCATACATGTACAGCTATAGCTTTCAGATATATTTTCAGAATTCAGATTTTATGATTCTTTAATTTTAATCAATATTGCTAAATTGCCCTGCATTAAGGTTTATACCAATTTGCACTTTCTCAGACAAGATATGAGAGATAAAGTTTAATTTAAAACTTGTTTCCATCCACGCAGAGCTATTTTAAAAATTACTTATTCAATAAGAAAATGGGAAAAGTTGGGGGGCTACACTCTATAGTTTATATATTAATATTTATAAGATCAAATTCCCTCGGAAGGTTTGATTCTTGAGTAAATGTCACAGGCGGGTTGACAGCAGCAGAAGGTGCTTCTAATGGATGACAATTCTATTATTATTTACATTGACATAAAACTTGATACAACTGAGAACTATTTGGCAGTTCAAATGAAGAGACCAAACATTCATATTCTCTGTTATGAACTAAATTGTGTTTTCCCAAAATGCAGATGTCAAAGCCCTGAAGTCCTGACCGTCTTCAAGAACGGGGCCTTTAAGGAGGCACTTAAGGTTAAATGAGGTCACAAGGGCGGGGCCTCAGGACTGGTGTCACTGTGGGAAGGGGAAGAAACGCAGAGATGCAAGCACACAGAGAAGGACCCCATGCGAGAAGGCGGTGTGTGCACACCAAGGAGACAGGCCTCGCGAGACTCCAGACCTGCCGACACTTTCATCTTGGGCTTCCAGCCTCTGGAACTGTGAGAAAATGAACTATCTCAGAAAATCAAATTTCTGTTGCTTAAGCTACCCAGTCGGTGGTATTTTGTTATGGCTGCTCTGGAAAACTAATGCACCTCCTGGGGAAGCAGTCTTCTAGGGGTTTATCCTAAAGAACAAAAGCTCTCCGGTCAACTATGACTCCAACCTTTTCATTAATGACCATAAGAAACTGGCAACAGCTAACTGTTAGAGTTTTGGTCCAGTATAGTACATAAATGATGAAATGTTATCTATCCATTAATTATTATTAATACGAATACTTCAGCCTCAAAGAAGAGAACACACAAAAAATGTTCCATTTTTTTAAAGTGTATGTTAAGGAAGGTGAAAAGTTTTAGATGGTGGAGATAGTTTCAGAACCAGGTGAATGTACCTAATGCCAAAGAACTGTACACTTTAAACTGCTGAAATGGTAAATTCTATGTTATGTTTATTTTACCACAATAAAAAAAGTAGAACACACATTACAACTTACATAATTGTGGCTGTAGAGTTAAAATAAGTGTCAAGATTGGAAAAAGACCAATGTTTCTACCTTCTCTCACACCATTTAAATACTCCAGTTGATAGTTTAGTGAGTTGTCAATTACATATGTGTTTGTGGTACATGTGCGCACATGAAAAGAGAGCTGGAATGATACCTAAACCTTTAACAATGGATACCTCTGGGGAGGAAGGAAAAAGTACAGACACTTGTCTCTGTGTTTGATTTCTTTTTATGTATATGCATGATGGTTTCAATTTAATAAAAGTATTCTAATATTTGAAAAATAGAAACTTAAAAATCAAATCTTAAAAGACTACAAACAGAAACAAATACTTCTATCTATATATGTAATTATTAACATAAACACACAGAAAACAATTTTAATTCAGAAAAACTTTAACACAACATTCTGACTATATATTTTTTCCAAATATGTTTTATTTCTTCAAATTTGTCATTTATCAGGAGTGACTAAAATAAAAAATATAATTGAGCCCCACCATCATGGAAAGGGCTCTAAAAGAAAACTGGTCAGATGAATATTACTGCTTTCCACGCTCAACCAGCAAATTGCTGCGAGTGATAGCTGACAGGATGTCAAGAATACTCAAGATACGTCACATAAAACAACATGCCTGCTCATGAGGTTGAGGGGGCGGAGAAGGAAGACTAAGAAATAATTTATATGAATTTCTTGTTTTCTTTATTTTTTTTATCCTCACCCAAGGACATGCTTATTGATTTTAGAGAGAGGGAAAAGGAGGGAGAGGGAGAGGCAGGAAAACATCAATTGGAAAGGGAAACTGGTTGCCTCTCCTATGTACCAGACCAGACACCATTCTATGCGGCCCAATCAGACAACCCAGGCATGTGCCCTGACCCAGAATCGAATCCAAGACTCTTCAGTTTCCAAGACTACACTCCAACCAACTGAGCCACACCAGCCAGAACTATGTGAACTTTTTTATCTCATCATGCAAGACAAGCACAAAAGCACCAATGCTGCCTCTGAGAACACTGGATCAAGCACCCTTGAAAACAGCTTTGCCTCCTTTGCCTCCTGCATCACAAGCAATCTTCCTCCAGCAGTCAAGCATGCCTGTGTACATGGTATCAGTTCATTTGCACCCCCAGTGAATCATCACACAGCAACAAACAATGTCAAGCAGATAGGAAGTCAACCCAGCCACCGCCGTGACAGACTGTGCATCATCCAACAGTGAAGATGAGAGTATTCTTGGGACCTGGAGCATTCCCTGGGCAGTGTCACTGATACCGAAGTGGGCAGCTGGGTATGTGATAATATCCTGCACAGACACATTGAAACCTCTGTAGAAATCTGATGGGAAACCTTGATCCCATCAGATTTGTAGATCTTACCCAGGCAGTCACTGAGGACTTTGAAACCTCTTTCAGCTCCAGCTTTGATATTCAAAACACAGGGAGGTGGCCGAGAGCAACCTGAGGTCAGATTCTCCGCATAGTATCAGGAGAACTGGGTTCTCTAGTCCTCCCCACCCAGGAAGATCTGCTTGTATTTATCTCAAAAGCAAAGGTAAGAGCCTGGGTGAGGAAGGATCTGGTTACCTATAGAAGGACAGGACTCCCTGCCCCTTGGGGAGAGGAACTACACAGTGTATACTGCTCTTGCATGGCTTATCCGCTATGATTTGCTTGCTGACCTGCAGCAGCAGCTTGACTCGCTGGATGGGTGCTACCACCATCTTGGATATGGCCACAGCCACAGCACCTGCCAGGAAGTCCCTGGCAAAGGACACAGCGGCATCTATCACGTCGATGGGAAAGAAGAGGCGGTGACTGAGGGGCTGGGCTTGTAAGTGGCTGGGACTCTGGGGCTCTAGCTGACTGTATAATGTTAACGAAAGTAAGTACTATAAGGACAAAAATTATTGTAGAAAAATTGAAAATTTTACCTAGTAATTTTGTTGAAGATATTAGTATAATTTATTCTGAAACTTTTTTATGTGTATTGCAAGATAGAGTAAACGAATAAATATGTTGATACTGCTGAGAGGCAGGGTTCTCCCTTTAGGAGAAAGGAGGTACAAAGATGAAACAGGAAAAAGTCCTGTGACATTGAGGGAGGGAGGGAAAAGGAAGGAGGGAGGGAAGGAGAGTAGGAAGGAAGGAAAACAAACAAACTAAAAATCGAAACATGTTTCCCATCTCTGTCCACTCAGAGGGCCTAGAAGTTATGATACTCAAGTAGCAGAGACCATACCAAGCATGCAGATCAGAGCTGGCACAGGGAAAGAACATGAACCTGGAATATGTCATTGTGTCAGAAGTAATGTGCTCAAAAAAAACGACCCAAGAGCCAGGTTAAAGGCACCCCCACTGGCCAAATGTAAGACAATTTGAGTATCAAAAAGAAAAATGAAAATAATACATCAGCTTTTAAAAGAAGTTCAGGGGTTAAAAGTGATGCTCCAAAAGGGAATGTCCTTTACAAAAAGAATGCCAAGTGATAAATGTATGAAAAATAATAACTACTAGAAAACTATCATTTTGTGTCCCTCGGCAAAATAAATCATTCAGCAGAAATCACCAACTGAGGTTAAAAGCACAGGACGAAACTTTACTGGAGGACAGGATATTCACAGGTTCTCAAAGTACCACCACACAGAGGTTACTACAAGGAAGCATGACTACTCTTACGATGTAAAGAGATGGCAGACACCACCGTAAGTGATCAAACTTAGTGTAACCAACTGGCACTGCGTGTTTTCTGATGTAATGCAATGCAGTCTTTTTACCAAAAGTATTCAACCTGAATCCTGTCATGAGAAAACAACTAGAGAAATCTAGAACACAGGACTAAAATATAAGACAAGTAACTGGACTGGACTCTCCTAAAATGGCAGTCCTGAAAGCTCCCCCAAAACAAAATGAGACGCTGGAGTGTGCTGTATGAGATTAATAGGAACTAAACAGACAGGACAACCAAACGCAATGCATGATTCCCAACTGGGTCCTAAACAGGACAATTTACAGGGTATTTGGGGGGATCTGAATATGGATTGTGGTTTAAATAATAGTAATTCGTCAACATTAATTACCAAGGGTGTCACATACACATACTTTCACAGAAGTTTTGCATACCTTTGATGGGTTAATCACAATATTTCTGGCTGAGCCATGTTCATCTCCAGTAAAGGCTGGCTGATTGTTGAAGCCTTGCTTTACATTCACAGCGGTGAGTTCATCCTGTTCAAGAAAAGGTATTGATTAATCAGAAGGATGTAAACGTTCCAACTTATCCCTCATACTACAGCCTAATGACTAACTTTCCTACACTCTGTAGAAAAGAACTGTTGAACGCTCACCAAAGAGAGCGGAAATTAAAGTTTAAAACCCAATGTATAAATGTACAGAAAGAGAAAAACAAATGTGGCAAAATGTTGGCAACTGCTGACTCTAGCTATAGGGGTATGGGTGTTCGTTATGCCATTCTTTTAATTCTTCTGCAAGTTTGAAATTTTTTAACCAACAACTTGGAGAGCAAGGGAGCAAAAAATTCCTCCCCCCTACACAGACACACAAAATTGTAGAGTTTTTAAACTACTGGGTTGGCCAAAAAGTCCATATGGTTTTTACTGTAAAATAAAAGACACATTTTTCATTTTAACCAATAACTTTATTGATTTGGATATTTTAAGTATGTCGGCTAACTCCTGCTATTGGCTTCTAGTGGGTAGAGGCCAGGGGTGCTGCTGAACATCTTCCAATGCATAAGACAGCCCCACAGCCAAGAATCATTTGGCCAAAATGCCAATAGTACCAAGAAACTTCGCAAACTACTTTTCACACACTGGATCAGTCACAGCACTTTCCCCACACACTGCACAAATCTTTTGTGTATGGGTGTATGTGTGTTTCAGTTGCATTTTTACCTTTCTTGAAATAATAAGGCATAACACGCTGAAAATGCTGCATATCTTTCTTGTATCTTCAATATTAAAATGGCTGCCCAAAAATCCAGCAATTTTTTGGTAGTGGCTGGTATAGCTCAGTGGATTGAGTGCCAGCCTATGAACTAAGGGGTCACTGGTTCGATTCCCAGTCAGGGCACATGCCTGGGTTGCAGGCCAGGTCCCCAGTTGGAGGTACACGAGAGGCAACCACACATTGATGTTTCTCTCTCCCTCTTTCTCCCTCCCTTCACCCTCTCTAAAAATAATAATAATAAATAAATAAATAAATAAATAATTCACCAGTTTTGATAAGTTTTTTTAAATGCACACTGATATGACAGCTGTCACAATACCATCTAACAAAAGTGTTTCAAATAAAGTTCAAGACAACTAAGCGCTCTAGAGCCATCATACAGAAAAACTAAACTTTTTGAATCGTTTCTAGAGAGCCCATAGTTTGACTCTTCCTTCTTAGCCAGCCCTTATGCACACCCCTATCTTACATTCAAGAAAACTTGCTCACGCAACTTACCCAAGACCCCATAGCAAGTTAAAGACAGAAATGAAAGGTTCTTAGGCACAAGCTCTGTGATAACCACACAACACCATGACCTGCAATTAAAGGAACGTTTGGAGCTTGCAGAGTTTTTCACACGTTTGGCTCACTTGATCCTTACCCACTCTGCAGGAGACGGCAGGTGTGCGTCCCCACGCCCATTTACTGACGAGAAGAGCGAGGCGCACTAAGCTCGTGCAGCACATGGAAAGAGCCAACACTGAAACAGACTTCCCAACCCTGGAGTAGGAAGACAAACTTCCCTGACACCACCATGCTACCAAATTATAAATGACACATGAAAATGTGATCTAAAAATATATGGCTACAACTCATACTCTCCTTAAAAAAGGATCTCTTACCGGATAGATACAGGAACTTTTCTTCCCAAGGTCACAACATATCAAAAATAGCCCAGCTTAAAAAAAAAAAGAAAGAAAAAAGAAAAACCTTACACTGCCCAGATCACTAAGTTATAGAACTAAATCAGAGTTCCTAAAATACAAACTTGAAAACATAAAAAGGAAAGGCTTGAGCAAAGGAAGTTACTTTCTACTCCCTTCACTCCAAGCCAAGAAATGGCCTTAGTAACCGTTGGGTTAATGATGTCCACTACACAAGAATAAGAATATACACTTATTCCTCATAAATAATTGCTGCAAGGGTAAAATCAAAACAAAACAAACAAAAAAAACCAACTAACCAAAATCATGGCTGTGATTAGGCAGGAAGCCTTCGCACAAAGCTGTCCCTGACGTACAAGCACCTGCACAGGTCACCTCGGCTGAGAGCTGAGGTCTCCTGGAGACATTCCATGTAACTTAACTGTGTGGCTCCACCTAATACCCTGGGTGAGCCACTGTGTTGGCGAGCTTTCCAAAGACCCCACTACAGGAAATGTAGCTCTATGCCAATCAAGTCTCCTCCAAGCACAGAAGATTTCTGAAGTCATGATCCACAATGAAAATGAGCTGCACACCCATCAGAAGACATCTCAAACTGGCTACCACAGTTTCAAATTAATTATTTGAAAATCTAGGGCAAAACTACATAATGAAATTTCTGTAGTCCCAGAGTCTAAGAAAGAAAGGGCACAAATGGCATCATGATAAGAAAACTGATTATCTTTCATTTATCATCGGAATATTACGAGAAACCTTGGGCAACAGCATATGTTTTTACTAAAAATATGTTCTAGCTTAATCAAGAGGACATGTGTGAGGCTTTTCAGGCCAATTAGTTTCACTTAGTGCTGCTTAACTTTCTGTTCTAAACTAACACTGGCTCGGAGAGCTGCTTACTGTGTGTGACTGCTAACCACCGGCCTAAAGAGACATGCCCTATGTGTGTGCACACATGTACACACACACACACACAAATCCCCAGAAGGAAAAGAACACGAAACCATGAGTACACATCTGTCAACCACATCAGATTTTCCCCAAACAAGGATTCACAGATACTACTGGGAGACCTGAATTCTGAGAACTTTTTAATCTTGGATTATAAGTGACATGAAAATACATCCAGAATCTGACCACTACTCACTACCACCCAGGTCAGGACCACCATCATCTCCTGCTTGAACACTGCAATGCCTCCTAATTTGGATCCCTTCTGGTCTCCCCCTCGCTTCTACCCTTGCCCCCTGATGACCATTTTCAATCTAGCAGCCACAGGGTTCTTAAAACATGAGAGCATGTTACTCCTGCTCAAAACTTGTCTTAGCTCCCCAACTCACAGTATAAGCAAAGGTCCTATGATGTCCTACAAGTCCCTATGCGACCTGGCCCCTATTACCTTTCTGACCTCATTCTGAACCATACTCCCCTCTGTTCACTCTACTCCAGCCATACTGTTCTCAGTTCTCTTTGCAGTTTCTCCAGTACGCCAGCTGGCTGTTCTCAAGTTTCAGGGTCTTTGCATGGTCTGTTCCCTCTGCCTGGATTGCTCTTCCTCATGGTACCCACATGGGCAACTCCATAACCACCTGAAGTCTTTGTTCAAATTTCACATTCTCAATGAGAAATTCTGATGACCCTATTGAAAACTGGAACTGCTCGCCCTACGCACTTCATCCCCAACACTCTAATCTTCCAACAATCCACAGCACCAGTCACTGAAAACACCATGTAATTTACTTACAACATGTACTGTCTCTTCCCCCTACCAGAACGTAAGGGCCATGAGACCAGGGATCTTTATTTTGTTCAGATGAATGTCAAGCACATAGAGCCATGCCTGGCACATAGCACACAGCACACATAGGCACTCAATAAGTTATTGTCAAAAGAATAAATAAGTGAACGATACTGTTTGAATACTTAACATAGTAGGATATCCTAAATCACTACCGCATGACTCTGGAGTCTGTATTTCCATCTGTATTATTAAATTAATTCAACAAGGAAGTCATGAGACTGAGGTGGCTCTAATGTTGTTGGCATCTACATAAGCAAACCAATCCAAACTTCTAAATGCCTCAAGGTTTTAACAGCAAACCTAAGGTTAGCAAATTACAAACAGCCAAGAAGCATTTATACTAGAAACAATGAATAATTTCCTTACTTTGCTTTCACTTTTCCTCTGTAATGGTTTTTCCCCAGCTCCCGGCAATGGAGTGGTCCTAACCACTTCAGTTTGGTGCTGCCCAATTGAAATCAACTTTTGCTCAAATAAATTTCTAAAATTTGAATATGTCTCAGTTTTTCTTTCAACAGTTCTGATGTCAGAACTGGGACCCATAGGAAACCCCCAATGGCACCCAAGAGCCAGGAGCAGCCAGGTAAGATTGCTCACAGCACCCAATGAGCTCACTGCTTTCTCCCTGCACCTGGAGTACCAGGTATCCAAGACCCCAAATTTTGGCATTTAAAAGAGCTCTTCAAAATTATCTGAGCTTTTCTTCCTTCAGTCTGGGTCTGAGGTAAGTTCACTTAAAAGAAATTGGACTGAGTCCAACCTAGAACATAAACTGGCTCTGAGGTCGGACTGGGTCCAGCTTAATTTAAGCTGGACTGGGCCCAGTGCAAGGCCACAAGTAACAAAAGGAGAAAAAGAGAAAAATTATTCCTCTGACTCCAAACAATCTGAGACCCCTAATAACAACATGTATAAAAATTACAGACCCGGAAATGTTTTTTTTCTGAACCAGTGGGTTAACCTTACCAAAGATAATTTTGAATTACAGTGGCCAAGTGAGGAACTTTTAACCTAGATAGGCTTATCCATTTCCGAGGTGCTCTAGAGAAAAAAAGGATCGAATTTCCCCAAAACAATGGGATGTGTTTTTACTGGTATGCAGAAGCTTCTAAGAAACCAAATGAATCAAAAAATGCCTCTCTGAAACAGTCTTTATAAAAGGCAAATGAAAGCTGAAACAACAGGCTAATGGTGAATCTAAAGAAAAAGTGTACACTGACTGAACTCAGCCCTGATAGCTCTACTGCTCCTTCCCTTTTCCCCGCTCCCCTAAAATATTCTGAACCTACTAATACCTGTACTCAACTGTCTTTCACTCTGAAAATGAGCTAGAGGTTTTTTTTTAAAAAATGCCTTTTAAAGGAAGGCCCCCTGCTGAGCCTGGAACACCAGATGTAGCCATGGTATCTCCATGGTCAAGGGCTGAACCCAGGGCCATTACAGATTTTCCAAACCCTAAAGGGGAATTTAGAATTCGCATTGGAACTTACAACCCAGGACTCCCAGAGCTCTACCGATGTACTCATACGACACCAGGACCTAACAATGCCCCAGAATGGATGGCAGACACAGCGGAATTCCCATGGTCCCGACCATCCGCAGTCACCGGGGAAAGTCAGAAGGACAAGCGGTAACAAAACTAAATCTAGCTAAATTAACCGAATCAACTGCCCTGGGCAAAGTTCTACCATTGGTTTTGATGGCAGTTAAATCGACACCTTTGGGAAAGCATAAATTAATGCCTTACAAAATAGTAACCTACGCTTTTGATGATACAACCACATGTTTTTCTGCACCCATCGATTCTGACACAACTCAATACTATAAAGCTTTATTAAAATGCATTATGTCAAAGTTTATTTCCAGTGGGTAAAGAGAGCTTTCCAAGACCTTTCCTTCTACAGATAGTTGAACCTTCACAACTAAGAACCTAGAGAGTAGGTCTTCTGAAAATGATACCTAAAAAGACTGCCCTTAACCTTGGTTGTAAGGGACCATACCAGATCCTCCTCACTACCCAGGCAGCAGCCAAACTTCAGAGACTTGAACCTTGGGGCCCACCTCTCCCAACTGAAAAAGGCTCTCCAGACTCTTAAAACTGCGCAGTCAGGGATCTAAAATTAAAACTGACCAAGGAAATTTCTTCCCAGAAGCAGACAACATCTTGAGGTGACTAGCTCTCCCAAGATCATGGATCGAGACCTTCATCTCCAATATGAAAACGGTATCTCTTTTGCCTATTTGCTATCTGTTTTATATCTCTATTAATGAGTAGGAAGACAACATTTTAATTAGGATTTCACAAACAACAGCTACTGCAGGAAACTTAACTGCTGGATTTGTCATGCTAAACCAAAATCAGTACATGAAGGGAGAGACCCCTTGGTTCACCCTATAAGGAATTTCACTGGAATCTCAAATGCCACTGCATGCCTACATTTTTCTGCAGGTCTTTTTTATAAACTAAAGCACTAAATCCACATACCCCCATTCTTTGCCTCAATTTAACCCAACCCAGGGTGGGAAAATGAGACCCATTGAATATGCTAGTATATATGAAAGACACAGGCAGTGTGAATCAGATCATCTGCAGGCTTGCCATCAGGCCCACATAGTTAGATGGTCTTTCAATATGTGATAATACCAGTCTTGGCTGAATGATGCAAAACCCTATGGGATTTTTTTTTTATTGGTATGCTAAAGCCATACTATGGAGGGAGTCCTATACACACCTCCTGGCTACTCCTTTTTACATGGAGGTTTGGTAATGGTCCCTATGCTTGGGCAACTCACTGTCTTGACAGCTGGAGGATGAAAGACAATGTGCTCTTGCTGTGTTTACTGTTCCACTGTCCCTTCGAAACACCTCAGAAACTCAGCATCGGTCCCTTCCCCTGTACATATAGCACCAACCAAAACGAAGTTTACCGACAGAAATTAACCCCTCTGAATGGGGGTCATTTGGACAGTCCCTTCCTCCTTGGCTTAGAATTAGTACAGACAAACATTTGATTAGAGACTTATCCTAAACTCTGGCAACCACTGCTGAGTCCACTGCCAAGGCCATGACAGCACACAGAAGGCCCCAGGCTCTCTTGCTAAGGTGGTCTTTGAATACAGAATTGCTGTAGAATACTCGTTGGCTGAACAAGGAGTCTGTGCCACAGCAAATATCTCCTTCTGTACCTGAATTAACACCTCTGGTATTGTAGAAATGTGAATAAAATATTAACTAACAAGCTATGTGGCTAAAACAGGTTCACAATTCATCAGATACATTTTTAAATTTATTTGACACCAACTGGTTTGGTTCATGGGGGCCACGACTAAGAAGTATACTCAGTCCTTTGATATCACCCTCTTATACTCTCCCTGGCACACTGTGTTCTCCCAAACATTTTAAATGCACGTTTGCAGCCATCAGCAACACATCAGATGGTCTCTCTGCACTTAGAGAAACAGAAACAAGATGAAAAACAGGATGAACAGCAATAGCAGTTCCTCCATGAATCGAACATTGTAACCTCAGTTTCACAATGAGAAAAGGGCATGATGACCGAGAGTGGCATTAACACCAAGTTTTTTATTAATCTCACGTACAAGAGATTCACCAAAAAGGGGAATTACTGCCCTGACTGGTGTGGCTCAGTGATCTGGGTGTTCTCTTGCAGACCAAAGGGTCGCCAGTTCGATTCCTGGTCAGGGCACACGCCTGGGTTGTGGCCCAGGTCCCCAGGTTGGGAGTGTGCGAGAGGTAACTGATCTACATGTCTCTCCCTTTCTCCCTCCCTTTACCTCTCTCTAAAAATAAACAAAATCATTTTTTAAAAAGGAGGGAGGGGATTATTAAATTCATTAAACGAGGAGGCCATTGGACTGAGGTAGCTCTAATGTGTCAAAAGCCAAACCTAAGAATAGTCAATCACAAAAAGCCAACTAGGGCTTAAACTATAGACAATCGATGATTTCCTTACTTTGCTTCCACATTTTCCCTATAAAAGCTTTTCCCCAGCTCCCATCGTGGAGTGCTTCTAACCACTTCTGCTTTTGTGCTATCCAAACTGATTTTCTGCTCAAAGAAATTCCTAAAAGTTTAATATACCTCAGTTTATCTTTTAACAAACCTTTCAAAATCACCACCAAAATTCTTACAATGCTCCTTCTAGAGATTTAAACTTGTTCCACTACACCTAGTCAGTGACTCTCCTGACAGACAGAACAATGTGCTGCTACTCTGCCTTTCTGCAAAGGGGAGACAACTGAAACCCGTACAACTTGAGGCACACATGGCTATCAATCAGGGTCTCGTCCCTAGACCTGTGCCCTGGACACCAGGTCAGCAGTGCCAAGCCTGTTCCAGTAAAAGGACCCTTAACTAAGGTTTAAAATTTTCCCACTGTCTGGCATGGGGAGTAAAAGAAAATATTTTTAATAACTATTGGAAGAGAGCGAACAGCAATGAATTTAAGAGAGTTTTAAATGTATTTATCATTAACAGTATCAAGGGAGCATTGTATAACTTGTGCCTAATATTTACTTAGCCAAGAGACAACGCCAGCTAAGAATATATATTCACAGTCTCTGCCCAGTGGCCTAGAGCAGCCACACACCAGACCAGGCTGCATATGGATTTCAAACTTGTTAAAAACTTAATTGGTCCAAACATAACATCAACATGGAGAAAGAGGTCTCTCGCACGTCTTGTCGTTGGTTTTAACTAAAATAACGAGCCTTAAAGCAACTTTACGGAGTCAGTACCCAGAGACAAACAGAAACAAAAGCCTAGAAATTGGCCCACATCCATATGGAAGGCCGGTGCTCACTATGCATCTTCATATTTAATACTGATACAATAAACAGACTTTCAATACTTTGGGTGAACTCCAAATGCACCCATAAATCTCATGCATTTATCTTGAACTTCAGACAATGATCTTATTTTTTTGGATCATTTTCAAAGCAATCTTTTAATTTCAATAAACGTTTCTTCAGGAAAGTGAAAACATTTTGACACTAATTAGGAAACTGGCTAAGCTCTTTCTCACTTAAAGAAAAAAAGATCAGGTTCGCACTGTTTTCAATGACCACCTGAAAAGCAGTGAGAACGCACACTGCTCCCCACACAGGGGCACACCCCCTCACCTCCCCCAGACTTCCTTCTCCTCTAACTCACTGCAGACACTCGCTCTCCGCAGTCACCCACTCACATCTAACAAACTCGCTCAGCGACGGTCAATGACTGAACAGAAATGTCCAGCAGGGATGACAATACCACAGAAGCAGAAAAATGCCCCTCTATGCGCTTGTCAGGCCGGCTGTGTTAGCCAGGGTTTTCTCCAAAACAAACGAAACTTTAAAACAGCTTTATAGCTATCTTTCCTAGCCTTGTCCACCTTCCCCTGAAAAGAACATTCTCTCAGATCCCTGTGGATGTCTGCAGACCCCAGTTTGAGAAATGAGGCTACGATAACGCCCCTCACAGATGTACACTTAATGGTCTTTAGGCCACACTTAGAGTTAGCAGATATAAATGACTCAGAAGATAGGGGAATAATCTTTCTCTCCTCACACCTCATCATTAACCAGTTTCATCCATACTTCCCTCAAAACATCTCGCATTCATTCCTTCCTTTAAAATACAACAGCCACCACCTACCTCCCTAGACTGTGGCCAGCGTCACAGCAGGCCCCGCCACTGCTCCTTACACACTGCTCCTCCTCCACCCAGACTTCACCTGAACCCAGCCTGCCCAGGGCCCCAGGTTAATCGTCAGTTTTCTTTCCTGCACTCCCTTTTTCAAAAGCCTCAGAGGGCTTTCCACTACTTTTTTTTTTTTTTTCCAGAAGGGGCTAAAGAATAGGAGCATCTAGCATAAGAATCTACAGACCCTCAATGACATCTGCGGGTCTTCTCTCCACCCGACACAGACCCCACATCAAAACACAATTCCTTGCCCTGGCTGGTGTAGCTCAGTGGATTGAGCGCGGGCTGGGAACCAGAGGGTACTGGTTCGATTCCCAGTCAGGGCACATGCCTGGGTTGCAGGCCAGGTCCCCAGTGAGGGCCATGTGAGAGGCAACCATACATTGCTGTTTCTCTCCCTCTCTGTCTCCCTCCCTTCCTCTCTCTCTAATAATAAATAAATAAAATCTTTCAAAAAAAAAAAAAACACACAATTCCTTAGGGCAGGCATTCAATGCCTCGAACAGTTGAACTTTGCTTACCAGTCTCACTTCCATTTTACGTGTTAGAATCACAAGGATCTGAGTGTGAGTGTATAGCCCTTACCTGTGACTGGAAACAAGGTAACTGACCTCTCTGTACCTCAGATGCTTCGTTTGAAACAAGACAAGAATAACTCAGAGGGCTGAGATTACGTAAGATAAAATGTACAAAGATTTCAGCACAGTGCCTGGCCCATCGAGTGCTCTATAAATGGTGGCATTGTTATAACAACTTAGAGGCACAAATGTATTATATTTTAACTCTCATTTAATCTACTCGACTATTATACTCCTTCCCACATACATTGTCTTTTCAGCCTCGCAGCCTTACATAATGCCATTCCCGTCCCCTGGAGTACATTATCATGAAATCTTTTGCCTTCCTCAAACCACAAGGCAGGGCTCCCCTTCATTCAATCAACAAACAACTAAGTTTACAGCACTGTGCTAAGTGCTGGGGATCCCACAGTGGGCGAACTGCAAGTGGGATCAACGCCCCCAGGAAAAGCACCACCTGCTCCGAGTGCCCACAGCAGAGGCTTCACTAGTCTGAGCAGTCAAACCAGAATTCCCTGCAGAACTGACCTGTGAACTGAGCTCTGAGTGAGAAGGAGGTGTTAACTAAGTTAAGAGAACTCTTACAATGGCAAGGTTGACATTTTACGTAAAGCGATGCAATACGAACCCCAAGAAGACTGAAAAATGAGGGATGCATATAGTAACATCTAGAGCTATCACTAAAAAAAAATCCACATGAAGAGATATAACTAAGATACCAAGAGGTCAATTAAAATTACTTTTTAAAATAGTTCAAACAAATAGTAAAATAACGTACCTAAATCCAGCCACATCAATAATTAAATGCTAATTAAATGTTAATGGACTAAGATTCCAATTAAAAGACAGGGATTGTCAGAGTGGATACAAATGCAAAACCCAACTATGTGGCGTACTTTATATATAAAAACATAAGTTGACAATAAATAGATGGGGAAAGATAAATACCATGCAAATAATGAACATAAGAGGGCTGGAGCGACTTTATTAATATGGATGAGGCAGACTTCAAGATATCAAAGATCATAATGATAAAAGGGTGAGTTCATCAAGAAGGCAATCATCAGGACGTGTGTCCCCAACAAGGTAAGAGAAGACAGGGAGCGCCTGTGTAAAGGCCACAGGGCTGGGGAAATGCAGGGAAGAATGTGGTCACAGCAGGAGCAGAAGGCAGGCAGGTGTGAGATGAGACCAAGCGGTAAGTGGGGACAGCCCGCGCAAGGCCTGTGGACCAGGTGGAGGACTTTTGTCTTCAGTGTAAGAGCAGTAAACTGTTTCATGTGGAGGGATGACATTGTCCGACCTGACTCAGTCTGCGGCACAACAACTGATGGAGTAGGGTCACACTAAAGGGCAGGCTGCGGGCAAGGGGACTGGCACCAGCTCTCAGGCTCTCATAGGAGTCAGGACATCAGAGGATGGCAGTCAGGATCCAGATGGTGGCGGCAGAGTTGAAGAAAAGGGGGTACATGGAGGGATAATCGTGAGGGCTGCTCAGCAGGACTTTTATTGACCTGTTAGTGATGGAATGACAAAAAGCGAGGCTGTCAATGATGTCTGCCCCATTTCTGGGATGGTAACAGCTCAAGACAAGGTACAGAAGTGTTGGGGAGGGGTTGGAGGGAAGAGGAGATCGCAAGTTCGGTTTTAAATGTAAATTTGACACAGCAAGCAAACAGACAAGAGGTTTCTTACCGGCACTTAAATATAGAAGTCTCGCGTGCCAAGAGGTCTAGGCTGGAGTTGTAAAGCTCTGAGTTGCCTGC
Organism: Micronycteris hirsuta; assembly: GCA_004026765.1. Lineage (NCBI taxonomy): Eukaryota > Metazoa > Chordata > Mammalia > Chiroptera > Phyllostomidae > Micronycteris > Micronycteris hirsuta. The sequence continues at coordinate 46,058 of PVJI01004204.1, read as the reverse complement.
GTGGTGTTAACTGAAGCCTGGGGTGGCCAAGATCACCTGGGGAGAGGGTGAAGTGAGAAGGGACAAGGGCCTAGGCCAGACCCCACAAAAAAATCCAATACTGAGTTAATGGCCAGGTAGAGGAAGAAAAGGCTTCGAAGGACACTGATATGGCCTAGCCTGAGAGGGGCGAAGGAAACCAGGAGTGCTGGACCCCAGAAGCCGAGGAAGACGCCTCTGCACCAAGGGAGCAAGTGCTGCTGGGAATGTGGCTGTCACTCCCAACCTGATGGGGTCTCAGTGGAACGACAAGGGCAGAAGCCAGACTGGCGGGAGCAGAGGGAGAGTGGGAAGTGAAGGAGGCAGTGAGCACACAGGATGTGTGCTTAGGCTTAAGGAAAAGTGTGGGAAGAGGGAAGAATTGGGGAAATGGGGTCATGGAGTAGAGGGAGAGCCAAGATGTGAGGATCTTGCGCATGTTTTGATGGCACCAAAGAATCCATGAAGGAAGTAGTTGAGGATAAGAGGACAAAAGGGTGAAGGCTGAGAACAACGGAGGGGACCCAGGACTTCCTGAGCCAGGAGGATCCAGAAGGCAAGGTGCAGCACCAGACAAACCTGGGACATGCAGAGGCAAGTCTTGAAATAGGTCTTGCAGGCATGCTGTTGTAGGTTGAACTAAGTACCCCAAAAGGGTGTATCAGTCCTAACCTCTGTATCTGCGCAGAGGACCCTCTTTGGAAACAGGGTCTCTACAAACATCACCAAGTTAAGAAGAGGTCACACTAAATTAGGATGGGTCCTAATCCAATATGGCTGGTGCCCGTATCAGAGAAAAGGCAGGAAGGCAGGCAAAGGCAGAGACTGGAGTCACACCGCCACAGCCAAGGAAGGCCTGGGGCTTCAGAAGCTGGAGGATACAAGGAAGGATCCTCCCATAGAGCCTTCTAGGTGTGGCTCTGCCCTGGGATTGGACTTCCAGCCTTCAGAACTATGAGAAAATCTGTGTCCATGATTTTCAGTCATCCGATGCGTGGTACTCGGTTATGGCAGCCCTGGGAAACTGAAACATACATGTAGGGGAAGCAAGAAGGAAAGCTCTGCTCTATCCCTCAGGGCAGGACTAGCCCTCAAAATCAGGATCCAGGCCATGTGGTGGCAGCAAGGGGCTGTCTCTGCAGAGTGCACAACAGCTGGGAAAGGCAGGATCAGTGGCTCTGTGTAAGCGGACAACCAGCCCTGCAGCACAGCAATAAGGAGTAATTTCTGTCTGCATCTCCTCTAAGTCAGGTGTCACTTAATAGTGATCTGAGAAGTTTAAAGAAAGAGAGAGGCCCTCCTGAAGAGGGCCAAGGGAATGGGCCAGACTGGCTTAGGGGAGGACTCCCCTGAATGACAACCTAGCATGTCCCCTCTCCCCTCCAACTGTAACACAGGGCCACATTTGCATCTGCAACTCCGTTCCATACATCCACTCCCATCTACACTGCTATTAATATTCACCCCCATCCACACCACACCTGCAGGCCATCAATCACTAACGGTGGGGACTTAATGAAACCAACAGGATAGGAAGTCAACACAAAACGAGTACTATTTCACACCTGTACTGAGAAGCAAGCAAAAGAGAAGAAAACCATGTTAATCATAATACTATACCCTGGCCTTTTTTTTTAATTCTCACCCAAGGACATGTTTATTGATTTCAGAGAGAGGGGGAGAGAGAGAGGGAGAGAAACATCAATTGGTTGTCTGTCGTATGAGCCCCAACTAGGGGATAGAACCCGCAACCCAGGCATGTGCCCCGATAGGGAATCAAACCTGCGACCTTTTGGTTTACAGGACAATGCTCCAATCAAGTGAGCCATATTGGCCAGGGCCACCCTGGCCTTTAAGCAGCACATTCATGCCCATCCTCGTAAGAGCCAAGTGGCCTAGGCAGGATGGATCCTCATTTTACAGGGTGAAAAACTAAGGTGGGCAACAATGAGATGGTTAAGAGGCCATATAAGAATCAGGTCGCCAGTAGGTGCAATCTATTCTCAAACACAGCAAGATCTTTGAGGAGTTCAGTGCGGCCCCAGCAAACCTGCACTGGAATCTTGGCTGCCTTCATTTCTGTGAAATGAAGATACCTCCACTTCCTTCCAACGCCCACTGTAAACAGTAAGTGAAAATTACGTGTGAGGCACCCAAGCACAGTCACTGGCACACACTAAATACTTCAAAGACAGGAATCATCATCATTGTAACTGCAATCTTTTGTATGACCAGCACATACAGGCCCAAATCACACACATGATCAGTTACTCAGTAACTTGCCAATGAATTGGATAAAATGTCCACCAAGGATGACATGCTGAAAACACGCAGCTCTCAGATGGGCAAATTCCCCATGGTCATCTCCCTCACCATACCCATAAGAGACCTAGTGAGACAGCCAGTCCCGCCTTCCCGTTTTAAAGTGGAAGAGATTTGGCTTCAGATTGCATCTAAATATACTTAGCATTTATTCCACTCTTATCTAAATTATTATATCCCATTAATTCACATTCAAATCACATTTAAACACTACCTCACCTCCGCTCTACTATCAAACACCTGGATGTGGCTCTCAGAAAAACTGGAGGAAAACTGCCAGTGAAAAATACTTGAACTTTTGGATTTGCATAATCATAAAGCATGAAAGAGGACTTAAGGTATCCGCTAGTTTAACCTACCCAGAATTTTGTTTAAGGTAGCGTCAAAGGTCAGTTTTCTCTTTAGAGCCCCCACCGCTCCAGCAAGTCACAGTCCCTCACCATCCTTACACTCCGTAAATCATATTTCGCACTTAGTACCCGAACCTTCCTCCCCCTGTGCTGGGTGGTCTGAGGCCAGAGAAAACACACACAAGCCATGTGTCACAAACTATCCAGTTAACTGACGCACGCTCACCCCCAACCGGGTCCCTTCTGTTCATCCCTTGACACCACCCCCCCAGCCTACTTCTACCCCTCACCCCGACCCCACGCTTGGCACATGCCCATAGGTAGGCATGCTGTGCAATTTCCACCCAATGAACTGCACATTCATAAAAAAGGAAAACTTGTTGGGTGATAAGTATAAAACAGGTGCAGGAAAAATCAGGTTAAAATGCAGAATGTCCTTCTTCCTGCGTGGGAGAGACAGAACAGAAACTGGTAATGTCTCTTTTTGTTGGTGGTAGTGGTGGTGAGTTTGTTCATTTGTTTTAGGTCAATTGTTTGAAATCAGAGGGGCTAAACCTACCATTGTGAGCCAAGAAAACAAATGTCCGTGAGTCCACCTTTGAAAATGTAGTCTGAACACAAAGCTCTGTGAAACACCTCTCAGCCTTCACTCTCTCTACTTTCAGAAGTTTGGTCATCCCCACCTCTTCCACGGGGCTTAACCAGCCTTCCAACCAATCCTGGCAGTTCACCACCACTACCAAAGCAGCCCACGGGAGGCGGATAACAGGTACCAAGGGCATGAACAAGTGGAACCGAAACCAAAGGTGCACGGGCCCTTTCTGTCATAAGCTCTTCAGTAAACCAGCTCACACCGGAAGTCACAGGGTGAATGGGGTGGGGAGTCCAGACATTTCTTCCAATTCGGCAGTCCAGGAACTCTAGATCCTTGGTCAGACCACTAAGGACAGAGCACAAAAATGTGTCACTCCAAGGTCCACGAGCAACAGCACGCACATCATGAACAGTGTCCCAGAGGTCGAGCATGTTTCACACTCCTCTTTCCCTTTGCTTCGACCAGTGTCACCAGCTGCCCTGCTCCTCCAGTCCTATTTACGGTCCTGATCAGTTGGCTTTTTCCTTCCTGCTTTGGTTACCACAGCCACCTCCCTGGCAGCCTCCGGACTCCACTCTCTCCCCCACTGAATTCATCACCCATGAGCTAGTGAGATAAATCTGATGGCAAGACCTTGTGAGCTTCTCACAGCCCACCACACCCCAACCTGCTCGCATGCTCCAACCTGCCCGGACTCCAAGCCTGACCTGTGAGACGCTGCCCTTCTCTGCCCCCCACCCGCCCCCGGGCCTCGCTCATCTTACCTTCCCGCTTTTTCTTTTCTTTCTTTTTTTTTTTCCAAAGATTTTATTCATTTATTTTCAGAGAGAGGAGAAGGGAGGGAGAAAGAGCAATGTATGGTTGCCTCTCACATGGCCCTCACTGGGGGCCTGGCCTGCAACCCAGGCATGTGCCCAGACTGGGAATCAAACTGGGACCTTTTGGTTCCCAGCCCGCGCTCAATCCACTGAGCTACACCAGCCGGGCCCTTCCCGCTTTTTCTTAAGAAAGGGGGCAGCAGGCCCCAGTCAGTCAGGTCCTGCCCCTCACGTCCTCCATCCTCCTAGAGCCTCCAATATCCCAATCCTCTCTTTTCTGAACTCACACAGCGTTTTTAGCCTCACTATATAGAGAGCAGAACGGCTATAGCAGGGGCTCAGAAGTCTGACTTCAACTCCGTCAGTATATGGCTAAATGACCTTGGGCAAGTTAACCCCCTCCTCGTGCCTCAGTTTCTTCATCTGTAAAAAGAAAATAATAGTACCCACCTCAAAGGTGGTTGTGAGGCCAGCGTGAAAGCAAACAGGGGCACATTCAGAATAACCAACACAAGACTGGCTATCGGGATGAAAAGTGGCACTTTATATACCATACTGAATGAATATATTAATCCTCAATTTTAAAATAAATAAAACTAATACAGCCCTAGCTGAGTGCCTCTGGAGCATCGTCCATACACCAAAAGGTTGCGGATTCCACCCCAGCGCAGGGCACATATCAAGTTTGTTGGTTCAATCCCCACTGCTGGGGCTGTGAATGGGGTGCGGGAGGCAACCGATCAATGTCTCTCTCTCTTTCTCTCACATCAATAAAAATATCCTCATGTGAGGGTTAAAAAAAACTATCAGTCATTTTTCAAACAGTTTTCTGTGTGTCAGTGAGCCAGACGTTAATTTCTACAGCAGTGCCGTCAGAAACCCAGACGGGGCCTCCACGAGAAACGGAGCGTGAGCGCCTGGACACTTCGGCCACCACCTTCAATCAGCATTCCATGTTTTCAGTAATTCGCTTTCATCACACATCAGCGTAACAGATTAAAAAATAATTTTAAAAAGGAAAACTGATCCTTCACCACAGATATTCTGAGAAGTTCAGTTCCAGAGGGGTCACACAGCACACTTCTGTTTCTCTTCTACACCCTCACATCACCTCGTGGAGGTCACGCGTGTATCAAGTACTAAGAAAATGAAAATGTAACTCCGAAAACATTTTGACTATTTAATGATGACTTAAAAGTAGATCTCACGTGACGAGTGGAAATGTAAACAGTATCTCTAATTCATAATTTTTTTCCAAGAAGGAGTTGACATTTAGTCTAAAACTAACCAACAAGTAAAAACAGCTCTGACCCGGAAAATACTTTCCGTGCCGTCTACTAACATAACACTGTGTGGAGCTTTAAAAAACAACAACTGAGCAATGTCAACATTAACCTTCCATGCAGAATTTAGAAGAATAAATTATTTAGCTCAGCTTCGGACATAGTTTTAATAGAACTTTGTATCTTTACATAAACCAGAATTTTAGCAAAAGAATTCCAACAACACTTCAGTCAAAACACTTTATTTGTTTTTCACTGCTGCCAATGCCTAAATCATCCTCACCTAAACAACCTCATTAGGTTGGTTAATCTATGAATGAAACGGCGGGAAAACGACAGCAGCAAAGCTGCCCAGTTTTAGCCGACAAAACAGCATCGGCACAGCCGAGCTGGGGTACAGTGCGTATGGGCTGAAGGCTGAGTTCACGCTTGCCGAGGAAAATCTCTGCACACACTGACTCTGGAAATTCCTGTAGAAAACCCAAGGCAAACAGGGAGCCCCTAAGTGTCCTGTCTCCCCTCTTTCTCAGAGGCAGTGACTCAGATGCTCTACATAAGGCATCACTCCCCTTGGGTTCTGACCCCCGACCCCAGCACCAAGCAGCTATCCCTTTTCTCTGCAGCCAGTTTCACCTGTTCCTCTCCCTCAACTGCCCCCAAAATCTGCAAACGTGTTCAAGTGTGTAGATTCAATATACTCTGGCTTCACTGAACTTTTCGCAGTTCCTCCAAAGGTGGTGTCGTCCTATTTTCCGTCTCTGCGTCCTTGACACCTGGAAAACACCTACATTTCTGAAGATTTTTCTCATCCCTCCCTCTTTGCTCCCACCACCCCACTGAACCTTTTAATGACATGACTGCTTTGCACACAGGATTGTCAACCCTCACTCAAAGTTCCTCAAGAGGAGAAACCGGGTCTTGATACCTCCTGGCATCCCCATGCCCTGCACCATGTCTTGATTTTACAGTATTGTAACAGCCATTTGCTGACAATGACTACCTGGTTACCAGATGCTGTCAGCAAACATTTAACTCCTGTCATGCACCTCTCCTTGCCTCTGGTTGTGTCAGGGGTGCAAAAAAAGGACATGGCCCCTGCTTCATGGAACTTACATCGGTTGGGGGACGGAGCAGGTGATAAATAAATCAAACACAAACAGTGCTGAGTGTTGAAGAGCACACAATCACTTGCAGTGAAAAGGAGAATATGGCAAGCAGGGCACAAGACCACATGTGATACTGCTCGACTGGGCGGTGGGCGGCGTAGCTGGAGTCTCACTCCCGGTAACTCTCCCTCCGGCTGCTCAGCACCCACACCCATCTCCCTCCAAGTGCTCTCCAGGGGTCCCGCCCACAGGGCCCGGGAAGTCCGGCGCCAGAAGGCCCCATCCCGAGTCGGCCTGCTCCTCCGCCCATTCACACACTCTCAACAGGCAACAGCAGCCATGACTTCAAGCGTCCAAATCCAGATTTCTAGCTTCCACTGCTATACATTTCAACCTAGATTCTCCAGAGGCATCTCAAATTAAAAACATTCAGAAAGGAACTCATTCTCTCCCCGCCTCTCCCCCACCACCCCAAGGATTGGGTTGGGGGGGGGATCAAACATGTTCTTTGTTCCCAAAAGTGTGTTAATTTGGGGACCACCATCAATCTACCTATCAACTACGTAAGCCAGTGGTTCTCCATGTCTAAGACCTTTGCAGTTCCCAAGAAGTTTCCAACTACATATCTGTGTGAAGCCAGGTTTTTTTCATATTCTTCAGCCAAAACAACATATTGTAACAGACTGAATGTAGAACTCGATGTGAGAAACCAGACATTAAAGAGATTTGAAAAATGTAAAACAATTTTCACTTGTTTAGAAAAATGATTATTGTTCATAAAAAACATTTTAACATGAAATTAGTTTGAAATTATTTATAAGAATATATATTTCTAAAATTTCTCAGTTTTTACTTCTAATACAATATATATTACAATATAAACCTACACGTACAAAAGCTCTATGGGATCCTTACAAATGTCTGAGGTTACATTATAAAGGGGACCTCAAATCAAAAGGTTTAGCCTAAGCTAAAAATGTTGGAATGTTCTTACACTCATCACGATTCGATACTTGTCCATCCCGTCATCCAAATAACCTCTCTTAAGTCCTCTCTTCCTCTTTCTTCCCAAGCTTCCCAACCCCCACGGGCCAAAAAAAAATGGATCCCCAAATGATGTCTACATCAAATCCAGGAACCTGTGAATGTTACCTTATTTGGAAAAAGTGCTTCTATAGACCTCAAGAGGAAATCACCCTAGATTATCCAGGTGGACCCTAAATCCAGTAACAGTGTCCTTATAAGACACTCAGAGAAAAACAGACACACAGAGAAGGCGGCCATTTGAAGGTGGAGGCAGAAGACAGGCTGGCGTGGCCACAGGGAAGGCGGGGGTCGCCTGCATCCAGCGCAGGCTCGAAGAGGACAGAAGAATTCTCCCCTCCAGGTAGCCTCCAGTGGGGAGTGCCAGCCTGGACCCTACCTATGTTTTCTTCCTCCTTCTTAGCTCTAGAAAGAATAAATTTCTGTCATGTTAAGCATCCCAGCTTGTGGTAACTTGTTATGGCAGCCACAAGAAACTAATACCCAGACCACCAGGCCTGGAATGTCAGTGACCACCTAGCTGGTCAGTCTCTGCCCCAGCGTGCCCCTCAGAACCACTGTCCCCTCAAACCGTGACCCTTAGTCATCTAAAGTCTCATTCCCTTGAACGGCACCACATCACCTCCACCATAATATCCAAATGCCTCAACCCAGCATACAAAGGCCCCCATAACTTAATCCCACTTTCTTTCCCGCTCCAACCCAGCTCCCCACAGCTGCACACCTCACACCTTGACTCAGGACCACAGCACAGAGCACCCCCCATGTTCCTTCGGGCCTGGAACCCTTTGCACGTGCGGGTCCCTCTTCCCAGAATTAATTTCCTCCCACATTCTCAGCCCCATCCACTCCTACACAGCCTCCAAGTCCCAGACTCAAAAATCCCCTCCTGGTAGGTCCTGTCCAGAAACGGGCTGCTCCCTCTTGCTCGTATAGCACTTTGTACACTCCTCTCAAAGAAGATGTGCAGCATTCTATTCCTCACTCACAAGGCTGTAACTCCCTCCACACCAGGGTTTCTCAACCTTGGAACTACTAACATCTGAGGCCAGATAGTCCTTGGTTGTGGGAGGCTGTCCGGAGCACTGGAGAGTGTTAGCAACACCCCTGGCTACCAACTACATGTCAGTAACAGCATGGGAGGGGGCGTGTCTCCCGCACACAAAAACCACTGCTCTATATTGCAATCTTCAGAGGCGTAGGACCATATCCAATGCTCCTAACATTCCTTTATTCTTGTATTCATTCATAAAAGAATTCTGAGTCATAGGCATGGGTCAGGCACTGTGTGCAAAGTCAGGCACTTGGTGGGAATGCAGACGGTGTAGCCACTGTGGACAGCAATACACGGACTCCACCCAAAAAACTAAAAATGTAACTGCCTTATGACCCAGGGATTCCACATCTGGGAATATATCCGAAGAAACCTAAAACACTAATTCAGAAAACTGCGTGCACCACTGTGTTCACTGCACCATTATTTACAATGGCCAAGATATGGAAGCAGCCCAAATGTCCGTCAGTGGATGAGTGGGTAAAAGAGCTGTGGTACATTTACACGATGGAGTACTACTCATCTGTGAAAAAGAAGGAACTCTTACCCTTGGCAACAGCACGGGTGGACCTGGAGAGTATTATGCTAAGTGAAATATGCTAAGCCAGTGAGAGGAAGACAAGTACCACATGATTTCACTCATCTATGGAATCTAATGAACAAAATAAACTAACAAACAAAATAGAAACAGGCTCATAGACAGAACAGACTGACAGCTGTCAGAGGGGAGGGTGAGTGAGGGGCTGGGTGAAAAGATGAAGGGATTATGAAAAAAATAATGATAATAAATAAATAAATAAACACAAAACAACTTCTTAGACACAAACAACAGTGTGGCGATACCAGAGGGAAAGGGGGTGGGTAGAAAAAGGCAAAAGCGGGGATAAATGGTGATGAAAGGCCACCTGACTTGGGGTGGTGACCACACAATACAATATACAAATGGCTTATTATATAATTGTATTCCTGCAACCTATATAATTTTATTAACCAATGTAAGTGCAATAAATTCAATAAAAAAGAAAAAAACTCTTGGGCCCTGGGATCACAAAGCCACAGCCGGAACAGGGCCGGCAAGGTGCTCAATAATATCGGTTGACTAAATTTGTTTGGCAGGCATATTACAATAATGTTTCCCTCAAAGCAAGAAAAAATAAAACCCTGAGGCTAAATTTTTCCTCCTCTTCTCAGGGCCACAGCACCGCACAAGTAATGAGGAGCCATTCATACAGAAGGCCGTACAAGTGTTGCTCCCTGGAAGTGGGCAGTTGTACAGCTTGTATGTTTGTATCTCCAAGAAATCTATCCATAAATAAAGGAGTGTTTCAGCCAATAAAAGGAAAATCAACAGGAACATCCCCTACAAACACAGCCCACAAATGCCATGCCAGAGCCTCCTACACCAAGGGCCTGAGACAGGACTGGAACCTTCCAACCAAAACCACAAAGACAAGAGTACCTGAGCTTTCCGAGTATTCTTCCCTCTGCCCAGGAAACACCACACAAGATTCTAGCGAGTTCTGAAAAGATCAAATGGTGAGCTGAGCAGTCCTCAGCTCTCATGGAGGCACTGATGCCCCCAAATGCAGAGCAATTCTCATTCCAGGGCAACATGAGGGTGTTCACCAGAAGCGAAGGGTGTTCACAGAGGGGAGGTCAGGTCAAGATGCAAGAACAAATCAGGGCACACAATGCTTGGCCCAGGTCTGCCTTAACAAGTCACTTTAACCTCTCTGGGGCTCAGTTTCCTTTTGTATTGAGTGATAGAGTTAGAATAGCTCTAACTTTCATTCTAGCTCTAAACACGCCTGATTTCCTCCTATGATGGTACAGACCCACAGAACCTCCCTCTCCAAACAAAAAAGAACAGGACTCTCCCTCTCTTCCCACCAAAACTCTTTTTGCGAAAAGTGGAAATAAATAAAGAAGCTGTTTCCACTTCCCTTCCGCATCTGAGAGGCACTGGGCAGGGTTCACAATGCTGCCTAAGGCATGCCACAGGCACTGTGTCTCTTGCTGTGTACTCATGAAGCCAGAGAGTAAGAGTATTCTGGAAGTGTGTAATCTTGGAAAAAGGAGGCTCATGCTGTGATGATTTGAGGGTGCCAAAATTTAAATGGGAAGTACCGTAACAACATTAGAATGCTTTCAGCCACAAGATATTGACAACTGGCCCAACAACGGCTTAAACCATGTGGACATTTACTGTTTACTTAACAAAAAGTCTAGGGAGAGGGGGTCCCAAGGTCAGCTTGGTAGCTTTAACGATTTCATAACTCCACTCCATCGCCTCCTCTTGTGCTGGCTTTTCATCCATGGGCTTGTTGCCTCATGATCACAGAGAAGCACCCTAGCTCCAGCTATCACATCTTCTTACTACGTCTCCAAAGACAGGATATTAAGTAGCTATCAGGTATTAAGAGCACTGTCCTTTCAGTGAGGAAAAAAATTCTTCTCCAGAAGTCCCATAGTAAATTTTCACTAAATGTCTTTAGACAGAATTAAGTCATATGCTTGCTTCAAGATGCACAAGAGGCTAGGAAAGTGAGAATCTGGCTTGTTAAAAAAGCCTTTTTGTAGGAAGCAGTGAGGGACACCTGGGACAACAGTCACAGTGGAGCAGCCAGCCCGCTATGTGCTACGCACAACTGTGGTGTGCTGGGAAAGGCTCTATGACCGGCTACGGCGGAAAAATAAAAAACCACAAAGAAAAAAACCCCTGATTGTAGCATTTGCCAATTTCCCTAGTGCAAATATTCCCATTATGCCAAATTTCAAGCTACCAACATAATATTAACCAGCCCACAAAATTCCTGAAATTTTAATACTCAGCTGGTACATGCCTCCTGCAGCACACCACTGAATGTATACCTCGCAACTGGTAATAATTTAAATTTACAATGCACCTTCACATTTAAAACATTCTAGAGGATCCGGTAGTATTCTCCCAGCTCACAGGTGAGGAAAAGGACACAACACCCCAAATCACACAGCACAAGTGGCAGACCCGAAACGATCACATAAAAGCCCACACCCCAGCCACGCCACACTCAGGCAGCATCAGGTGTGTCAGTGTCTATACCTACATCCTCCAAAGCCCCTCAGCTCAGGCATCAGCTAAAGGGGCTCTAGCTAGGTTTGGAGCCAACCACAAAGACCCGTTCCTGTAAGCTCAGTCAAAGTCAGCCAATAATTATTCTTTAAGTTATTCCCCGCAATGACAATAGATGTACCCGATTACTGTTACAGCTTGGAATATAGGTTAGCGCAAAAAAGAAAGTAAAAATCACCCCTGACCCCAGCCTCAAAAGATAACAACTGTCCACGTGTGGGTGCTGGTTCTTCCAGATTATGTAGACACGCAGGGTGCGGCGAAAGGAGGCTTACCACTGGTCTTATGGAAAACAATAAAATAATAAATAATAATACAAGAATAAACTCTTTTTTGCATGTTTCACATACTCACAACTGTAAACCTGCTTACGTCCCACCCGGTATATTTTTTTATTGAACTTATTGGGGTGACGCTGGTTAATTAAATTACACAGCTTTCAGGTGCACAATTCTACAACACATCACCTGTACACTGTATGTGTGTTCACCACCCTCAGGTCATGTCTCTTTCCATCACCATTTATCCCCTCTTTACCCTCCCCTGCCTCCCCGAGCTCCCATTTCCCTCTGGTAATGACCATGTTGTTGTCTATGAAGGGATTTGGGGGGGGGGGGGTGTTGTTGTTTTTTTCCTTAATCCTTTCACCTTTTTCACCCAGTTCCTCTTTATGAAATCATGCTGTTTTGTAACATAATGGCATTTTTCTTTATTATGTAAATTTCCCAAAACAGAGAAATAGGTTGGAGGTTGTTACTAGGAACTGTGTTGTCGCCATCACCGGGCGTCAGAAATTCTCTCCAGACAATTACAAGCTGAGTGTTCTCACTTCCCTTCTCCGGGAGGAATGTGTAGGAGGCACGCCTCTCCCTCTGGCCCTCCCCGCTCAGGCCTCAGGTCGGCGTTTCTCCAGGCTCCAGGCTGAGTCAACCAGCTCCTCTAGTGCTCAGAGAACACTACAGAAGAGAACTGTTAATCACACTCACTCTCCTTCCGGATCCCTCCAACTGCTCCAATTCCTGCCTAGTCAGTCAAGAAGCCTCAAGCCCTGACCGCCCTGACCAGTGTAGCTCTGTTGGTTCGGTGTCATCCCCGAAGCAACAGGTCACTAGTTAAATTCCCAGTCAAAGCACATGCCTGGGTTGTGGGTTCGGTCCCCAGCTGTGGCATCTACAAGAGCTTCTCTCCCATCAATGCTTCTCTCCCTCTTTCTCCATCTCTTCCCCTCTCTTTTAAAGAATAAATTTTTTTTTTCAAAAAGAAGCCTCACAAATGGAGTTCAGAAGCTCATTAAATACATCACAATTCTTGGAGTTTCCAACTTCCACTTACTCCAGTCTACTTCTGTTCTGTTCTGTCTACATGCATGCACCCCACAAGAGGCACCCGTTTACTAAAACGCTGTGAGCCTTCATCCTCATCTCCCCTACGTAGCCCTCAGCCAACGCAGTCTGCCATCCAGACCTCACTTTCTGGTCCTCCAGCTTCCCACGGCATCACTTTTCATCTCTACAGCTGCCAGCCAGCCCAAGTGAAATATCCAAAAGACTGAAAGATTGAAGGCTGTACCCCAAATTAACAGCTTTGCATGGGCCCCCAAAGTGCCCAGTTGAGACCCAGATCTAGAGTCAAACATAAAACTCTGCAGCCCAGAACAAGTTCAAAGCATATCCTCATGGGACAAACTGCTCCCCTGTGCCCCAGTTTAGCCAAGTGCATGCAGGAGGGAGCTGTGGATATTTAAAGACCAAGGCATAGAATTCTGCTCTGCTACAAACCATCACAGCTGACAGAAAACAAAACTACCCTGTGAACCATGGTTAGAACAAAACTTCTAGGGGAAAGTAGCTAAACTCATTTGCACTATTTTGTAGTACCAAAAGGTACTAATAGTTTGAACAGTGTATTTATCTAAAGATTCTAATACATCGAATAGTGGGGAGCAGGTAAGAATAAGGGGGAGTGGTCCTCAAGTTCTTTACAGATCAAAGCACAAGCTAAAGGAATGGTTCTCAAACTTACTATGATTAGGAACCACCTAGAAAGCTTGTTTAAAATGCAAATTCCTCAGCCTCCTCCCCAGAAATTCTGACTCACAGCAGGTCTGGGTGGAGGTACGACATTATATCTGCTTTTCTCTTCCCATTTCGTTAGCCAGTTTACTTTGTTCATTAGATTCCACGTGTAGGTGAGATCATACAGTATCTGTGTTTCTCTCAGGCTGGCTTATTTCCCAGGCATCTTTGAGTCCACTGCAGGTGCTGGCAGACGCTGAGAAATGACAGCCACCTGAGTTCCTCCTCCTTGACCACAAAGTTTGGGCAGCAACACTTCTGTGAGCAGAAGGAAGCAGCAGGGCCTCTGACCCAGCGCTTCCTACGCACAGATTCTGGCCTCAGAGACCCCTGAGGCCAGAGTTAAATACGCAGATGCCCCTCCAGGAGCACTGGTATTTGGGCGGGTGTCTCTGATGGGGCCAATTAATCTCAGGGGGAAGCTCTCACCCGAACCACCTCTGTCTTTTGGTCCCCCAGGCAACTCGCCAACCTGCCCTGTCTTCCCAGGCAACTTCATCTACATCCTCCCTCTCAAAGACTGGAAAGAAACAAATGTTCACCTACCCTCACCCCACTTCCCCAGCTGTCTCTAAAATATGCATTTAATGTTTTAAGAGTTTTAGATGCTGCCTGGCTGGTGTGGCTCAGTGGATTGAGCGCGGGCTGGGAACCAAGCGGTCCCGGTTCGATTCCCAGTTGGGGCACATGCCTGTGTTGCGGGCCAGGTCCCCCAGCGAGGGCCATGTGAGAGGCAACCGTACATTGCTGTTTCTCTCCCTCTCTTTCTCCCTCCCTTCCCCTCTGTCTAAAAATAAATAAATAAAATCTTTAAAAAAAAAAGCCTCACCTTTAAAAAAAAAAAAAAGAGTTTTAGATGCTAATAAGAATAGTCTTTGACGACATAAAATATGCACTGGGACAGTTAAATGTTATAAATACAATTGCTCAGTAAAAGTCCTTTCTGCACTTCATTCATTTCTTCCACAACTGTATACTGAACACATTGTCTAATCCCAGGCACATGGCCGTTCACAGCCGTGGACACCACAGACCAGCCCCTGCTCTCGAAGGAAGCCTGCACTCTAGTGAGGAAAGGGACCAGGGAATGAACAAGCAACCCAACAGTGGACTTTCAAACACTGACTAGCACTACAAAACATACTAACACGTGATGATGAACAAGCAAGGACAGGGAACGTGGGCGAGGATCTCTAAGAGCCAAATGACAGAAAACATGACTATAGCGATAGCAAGTGCCAGGAACCTGGACACAAAAGAGCTGAACCTGTTGGAAGAAAACAGGGGTGACCAGTGGTCCCACCGCTCAGCCAGGAGCAGGGTGAGCAAGTCAGGAAAGGGTGACTCAAGGCCCAGAGGCCAGATATTAAAGGGCAGGGTCTTGTGGACGTTGTTAGAAGTACAAAGGGAAGCCCTGGGATCATTTAGCAGTGGCGGGGGAGGTGAGTGGTGATCCACTAACAGTAGCTGGCCTGTGCTGAGCACAGTTCGAGTGCCAGGCATGGTTCAAATCTCATGTTATCTTCTGAACGGCATGAATTAGAAACAAATATGAACCCCCTTCCACAGATGAGGTCTGAGTCAAACAGGCAGTAAGTGATGCAGCCAGAACTCAAAGCCAGGTGGTCTGGCTGCAGTCAGTGGTTGTGGAAGTGAACAGGGGCCCTGCTGGTAGGCTAGGTAAGGAGTTTGCACTTTATTCCAAGTGTAATAAAAAATGGAGAGGGACTGAGACTTCCTGACTTATTCCCTTAGATCTGAGATGAGAGGACACATCTTCTGGGAAAAGCCCACCAAACCCTTGCTAAGTTGAGTGCTACACCAAACTACCGCAACTCCAGTCAGACACAGATGTCCGATCTTGCCCTACCTGTGTCAGCGGGATTCTCTAGCACCTGCCACAATGGATGCCTTCGAATCTCTAGGTCACAGTTCTCTAAGTGGGGTCCAAACCAGTAGCATCAGGTCACCTGGAATCTTGTCGGAAATGCAAATTATGGAGCCCACCTCAACCTACGAATCTGAAAAACCAAGCCATCTGTTCTTAGCAAGGCCTACAGTGATTCTGGGTTATCCACACCCAGCTACCACCACCACTGCCGCCACTGCCACTGCCGCCGCTGCCCCATTCCCACCCCTCCCCCTCCCATGTCACAGGGAACTTGTGCTGAGGCACAAGGGAAAACTCCTCCTTCCTACATCTAGAGTTTAATTTAGTTTTCAGCCTTGCAGCTGTTAAGGTAGAGGTCAAGGATGATTTCTGACCCAGACTTTCTCTAGGCACCAGATTTTCTCTTTTTATTCATTCATTCCCACTTTCATTCATACGTTCCAAGTATTCATGCCCTAAGTATCCCGGGAACTAATGGCACTAGATGCCAGATACTCCAGTGATGGCTGGAACAGCTCTCACCCTTGAGACTGACCTTTCAGTGGGGAGTGGCAACATGCGAATAAACACATACTCACAAATTATATACTTACACTAGGGAGTCCTCTCAGGCAGTTCAGTGGGCTGAGACCTAACCAATGAAGAAGAGGCAGGCCTGACAATAGTTTATAACAGCAAGTATTTGTGTATTGAACACATTCCAAACTCTATTCTAAGTGCTTTACAAGTACTATCCTTGTAAACTTCCAACAGCACTATGGAGTAGACAGTATTCCCAACTCCACTCTACAGGAAGGGATACTGAGGCATAGGGAGGACAGGAGTATGTGAACAGCAGAGCCAGGATTTGAACCCAGGCAGACTGGCTCCAGAGCCTACCCTGCCCTCCTAACCACGTTGGTGAGAACACTCGGTGGAACGGTGGAGGTGGAGAGTCAGACAGGTGTCCAGGCATACGAGCCCTGGGGCAGGAAAAAAAGTCACCCTGAAGCAGAAAGGAGGTCAAGCGTACTGGTGAAACTTGGGGGGCAGTGAATGCATTCGGAAATACATTTGGAAACTGGACTAGACCAGATGTCCTGACAGATGTATTATAGGGTGTAACAGAAAAAAAGGAATCAAGGCTGACGCTTAGTTTTCTGATTCCCTGCTTTCAAGGCTGAAGAACAGTCTGTTTCCAGAGGGCAAAGTATTATAACACAATAAAGTCCCACGGAGTGCGGCTCCACAGCACACTCCCAATGAATACAATCCACTCACCGGCAGGTTAAAGCCTGCAGCTCTCCGCTCCCCCCATACTTTTCTGCAAGGGGTCTACATTCGCGGGTCCCATCCCATCCCCTGGGAGGTGTCTTCCAGAACACTATTAGCACTGGTTAACAACAATTAAAAGGTACAGTTACAGTAATAAGAATACCTTCTACCAGGGTTTTTCTCACACAAATGTAATGCTAATTCAGTAAGAAGTTCTCAAATTTTTCTGAAAAGCACAATTATACTAATTTACAAATGAGAAGTTATGCACGTTGCCCAAGGCCACACAACTGCAAAGAGGTCGAACCAGAACCCATACCCAGGGAAGCCCACAGATCCCCCATCAGGCCTGCATTTCCCACACTGCAGGACGCCTATCTCTGCTGGAGCTCAGCAGTGGTCTTAGATGCACAGATGAACTTTTTAAGGTTTTGACACCATGGTCTCGTTTTAATACACATAATCATGTATGTGTGTAATATCAAGTAAATAAAAATGTAAAGTTACATGTACATGATATAAATTACAGATTTTATGTACTGAATATATATGCATCACATCAAATCCATGATCTCATGTGTACACGTGAAACATAAAAAGATTCTTAAAAGTCAAGTAAAGAGAACATTAGAATAAAAGAACAGGTGATACAGACAGGGTAGAAACTCTGAGGCAATGCACAAATCACTGAAGCTTGTGAAAGCTCACTGCTCACCACACCACCACCCAAGGACAGCGAAGCACCTGTTCCATATTGAACTCGAATTTGGCTATTGTCACACACAACTCTGACTCTGCTCCAGAGAGATAAAATGTGCCTGACTTGGGGGGAAAAGGAGTAACACTGGAACAACATAATTTAGCATAAATCATCCTAAACACAGTTTTGGTCTTGCTATAAATACTGGTGTATTAATAGTCCAATTCCTCTGCTTATTCACCACATACCTTGATTAAATCAGATCCCCTTTCCTGGGCCTCAGTTTCACTTTGTCAAAAGTTATAAAACATATACTCTAAGGTCACTTCCAGTTTTAGAATTCCATAAAATCTTGTAAGATCCTAAAAATCCCAAACTGTTTTTTCCAAAATCGTAGAGGCTTCGATCCTGATTGAGTCTCGACCTGAGACATAAATGCCCATATGGCATCTGAGGCCACCAGCCCCTTAACCAGGAAGATGCTATCAACAATGATGGTGCCCTCTAGAAAAATGTAGCAAGACTTAATTACAAGGTAATTAAGATCAGCCAATCAATGTACCTGTCCCAAACAAAACTCCCAAGAATTTTCTGCCACTAATCTTTAGGTTATTAACTTTCTTTACACTTGGTCTTTCACCTGTTATTTCCAGTCCTTAACAATTAACTGTATTCTGAGTCAGGGAGGAAAATGGAAAATGGGTAGGAAAGAAATCTAAAAAATCTCATCAAACTCCTTTTGTCATGTTAAGCCTCAGAAAGCCACCTGTAAAACCTTCCCAGTTCGATCTGAATTACTCCGTGGATGCTGAAACGTGTTTAACGTGCTAAACCTCTAACAGAAGTTTTCACTCCTTATTTTTCAGAAACATTATTAAGAAAACAGTTGGATCAGTCCATTCTTTCTCTATTATTGCATTACATTTTTCAAAAGGAAGTCTTAAGGACCCCTCCTTGCCTTCTTTACAGAGCCTTTTCTGACATATCGGTCAGTCTGTAAACTTTTAATAGAGGGATTTTACATTCCCAGAAAGAGAAGTTCTGAAATGTGCTCGCTTTCGGTTTAGCTAAAGAAAACAGAGGATGGATGGGTGGGCTGCAACTGGCAAACTCAGAAAAGCAGAGCTGGGTACCTGGTGATCTTAAAAAAAGGGGGGTGGGGCGGGGGAGAATCCCTGGGCAAATTGTGTAGCGAAGGGTGATCATTACAACAGGAGAGTTGTTACATAATTACTTGTTAACTACTGACAAACACCTACATGGCTACAAAATGCCATGGTTACTCTAGCCATTGAAGATAGCGTACCTAGGGCACGAATCACTGGTTTCTACAATTAAATTCCATTCAAAGAAATAAGCAATCCCGGGACCTAACCTGACGGCTTTTACATATACAAAACAGCCTCCGGCAATTAAGCCAATCGCCTCTAGGGATGAAATCGGCGTTTCCCTGTAATATTGATCTTTAAAGGGGAGAAGGGGTAAGGAAAGAAGTACCTTCAAAGAGCTAAATATTTATCACCTCGATAAAAACAATTTCACTCCAAACTGAAAATTTTGAACAGAAAAGGTCCCCCTCCCCCCTCACACACACACCCCGTCCCTGCTCAGCTAGCGCAAAACCCAAGACATGTGTCGGATGCACCTCATTCCAAGATCTTCCAAAAAGTTTACGAGGATTTACCGAAGCGGCGGGAAGGAAAATAAAGCACGCAGAAGCGGGGGAGAGCGAGCTGGAAGGTTACGGCAAAGAAGAACCCGATGAGGCGCCCAGCTATGTCGTGCAAGGCCCGCTACCGAGAAGCGACCCTACACCCGAAGAGCAAGCGCCCCTCTGGGGCGCGGGAACTGACAGCCGTTCGGCTTCAGCCGCCGGGGGTCCACGAGTCCTCAGCCCCCAGCCGGGCCCCCGCCGCCAGTCCCCTGCCCGACCCTTCCCCCGCAGCGCCGCCGCTGCCCGCTGGGCCAACTTGGCCCGGGGTCAGCGCTGCGGAGCGCGGCTCCGGTTGCCTGGGAGGCCGCCGGCGCCCTTACCTCCTTCTGCTTGGGGTCCTGCGGGTAGACGTCGGGCGGCCCGAGCCGGGGGCGTTTCAGCGGTCTCTGCTCATAGCTGAGAAGCCCGAAGGCGGCCATGATCTCTCATGTTAACCGGCGAAATGAATGAGAGTTGGAGCTGGAGCAGCCGCCTCTGAGCACCAGGGAGCAGCACTTTGCAGACAGACTCCCTCTCTCCCCCTCCTCGCTCGCTCGCTCGCTCGCTGTGGCGCTGCAGGAAGGAATAAAGCAGGTTGGATGCTGCCGCTGCCAGGCACGCAGACACGCACTGATGGGGGCAGCCTTCGGCGGGCGCTCGGCTGCTCGGGAGCCCCAGGACGCAGCGCTCCTGCGGCGGCGGAGGGGCTGGAGGTCCGCCCGGGTCCTTCGCGGCGCCAGCCTCCAGTCCCCCCGGCCCTGTCCCCAGGGGGAGGAGCAGCCGATGGAAACGTGTGACTTTTTTCACCAATGGACCCAAACCCACCCCAGCCGGACGAAGGCAGGGGGTGGGGGAAGGGCACAGGGAAAAAAAAAAAACTTTTCTCCGCGCTCGGGCTGGTAGCTCAAGTGCTAGCCCCAGGCTAGGGTGGCCCTACGGCCCCAGGCAGAGAACGCGGAGTGGTCCGCCCCCGCCCCTCTTCCCGCCTGGGATCCTTTGCCGCCACCTCGCTCCCCGCACACCCCCGCCACCCGGGCGCGGACCCGGCCGGGGCGGCGAGGCCTGGAGGGGATGGGGCAGGCAGAGATGCGGCCG
Source organism: Micronycteris hirsuta (assembly GCA_004026765.1). Classification (NCBI taxonomy): domain Eukaryota; kingdom Metazoa; phylum Chordata; class Mammalia; order Chiroptera; family Phyllostomidae; genus Micronycteris; species Micronycteris hirsuta. The sequence goes on along the minus strand of PVJI01004204.1, from coordinate 25,648 downwards.
ATGAGGAAGCGGCGGATGCTTCCTAGACGCCCCGAGGCTCCGGTGGCGCATCGGCGGCTCCGGGCAGGCGCCGAGTCGCGCAGCTGGCGGTCGCGGCGGCCGGTGGGGGCCGTGCTCACGGTGGCGCGGGGCCGACTTAACCCTTTGCTGGCCCTCCAGGGGCCGGGGATGGGGGTTGAGGAGGGTGGGCGGTGAGCGCCGACGGGGGCAGCCAGCCCACCGGCACCCCGGCCCCCTCTAGGCCGCCGCCCTCCCCCAGACCGCCGCTCCTCCTCCCGCCCTCCGCCACCCGCCTAACAGTTTACCTGTTGGTCCCCAGCTAGCGGGCAGGGGCCGGCGGCGGCACCCGGGCGGCCGCAGCCTCCATGATTCGGGTTGGGATGGGGGCGGGGGGGGTGAGTGATTTTATTTATAAGGTCTCAGTATTGTCTCAGCGAGCTCCGGGGACGCCGAGAAGTTTGCCACTGTCTGGGGGCGGCGGGCAGCGCCGGCTCGCCGCCGGCGTTCTCGCCCCCACGGCCCGGGAGCGCGAGCTTCCGAGTTGGCGGACGGCGGCGCGCCGGCCGCACTGAGCATGCCCAGCTCCGCGGCCGGACCGCGGAGGAGTTGGCTGCGAGCGCGCTCCGATCCACCTCTCCGGGTTTTCGCAGCCGCAGAGCGCGCAGCCCGCGGGCCCGGGCACCGGGACCGGCCCGGGGGTGAACCTGGGGAAAGGAAAGGGCGCCCCCAGGACCCCTCTCCCCGCCGCAGGCCTTGCGGTCTGCCTCGACTTTTCCTAAAGTCGCTGTGCCCGTGGCCTGAGCCGCAAATCTCACCTGCGCCAGGCGTGTGGGGGGAGGGAGGAGATCCTACAGAAGAGAGCTTAGTCTTCCAACCCGCCGGCACTCCCCACTTCGGAACGTGGGCACGGAGACGCTGGGCCACCTGCCACCAGCACTACAAGACCAGAGCCGCGGGGGCGGGTCCGTCCAGTCCCGAGGGACGCCCGCGGGAGGCGCGCCTGGGAGGATGCGCTAGCACTTGGCCAAGAATGATGGCTGCCACTTACGGAGCCCTCGCTTGGTGCCAGGATCTTAACAGTAAAGGTCTGTGATCCTTCAGAGAAACCTTATAAGGTTATACTGTACCCTTTTTATAGATAGAGAAACTGAGTCAGCTCAGGGAGGCCCAGTGACGCTCAAAGCCCGATTCTTAGCCCCATCCTAAGTCTCTGACCTGTTCTCCAGGACTTGAATTGGAAGGGCAGGGTTCCTGAACTGCCCTTCCCTGAGTGTGTGATGATCCCCACACCTTGAGGAATTTCTCGGCTCCCAGATCTATCCTCAGTAAGACGTGTGAGTGGAGTCTAATCCAAAGACTTTGTGTAACGCTTGGCACATAGTGCTCAGAAGATGTTGGCCAACTCTGAATATCTACTTACCACTCTACTTTTACTTTAAGTAAAGGGGAAGGAAGGGAAGATTAGATAAGGCCATGGCAGTGTAGTAGAGGCTAGTTCCTCACTCCTGACCTTGACCTAATAGCACCTCCCAATGCAGCCTGAGGCCAAGTCACACCTATAGTTTTTGGCTTCTTTACTCAGTGTGAGCAAGTACTTTTAGTGAACAGTTTCTGTCGACCAGGAGGCATTTCGTATGCACCTTTTGCACCCTGCCCCCAAGCACTTATCTTCCCCTAATACCTTGGGTGTTACTGAACTTGCCCTATGATATAGGCATCTATTAAATCTAGCTTCCTTCCTTGAGGAAAAGGACAGTTAATCTAACTTTATTAGGAAGTTATCAAACATACCAAAAAGCAGAAGAAATGCTCTAATGAACCCCCAATTACTCATCTCAGCTGTGACAGTTATCAAAGTTTTGCCATTCTTGTTTTATCTTCTCCACCCCCAATATAGTGACATGCACTGGAGAGAGCAGTGTTCTGTATTACTCAGCCTGGGCAGAGTATGGAACGTCGCACATGGTAGGCACCCAAAAACATGTTTGTTTGCTGGTATGGGATGGAAGATGAGTGGGTGAGTGAGTGGGTGGGTCGGTGCGTAGGTGTGTGAATGGATAGATCACTAGTACTTCAGGGATACCTTGTGCTAATACCCCAGTCTGATGGGAGATGTAACCTAACTACCTCCCTTGTATACCTAGGCAAAAACCTCCAGCTGGCCTCCACAAAGGAAAAACTATTAAATCACTCAAAATCTTAGCTAACCATAAAGAGTTTATTTTAAAATCAAAATGTGTTAATAATGTGTCTCTAGGGTTTGGGGAAAAAGAGAAAGGGATTTCTCTCCCCCTATTGGTTCCCCTCCTTAACTTTCGTAACTCCCTCCCTTGTTTTGAGACAGTCTCGCATGGATCCTTTGGCCCTCTCAATATTTAAAGAAAGAGAGAGTGCATACTTTAATACACTCAAATATCATTTATTTCCTCAAAAGGAATTCTTTCAGTACATGGGCCTCCGATGGGCATTTTGCTCCTTCACCCTGGCATTTGCACTGTACACTAATCACAGTGTGCCCCCACCTACCAGTCCTATTCTTTCTCCTTAATCCCTGGCCCCAGTTACCTCTCACTCCTATTTCCAAATGAGGCACTCCCAGGGTTTCACTTTTGGATAGCCACCTGAGGGCAGTCCTTCGAGTCTGGACTATTTGAAGCCCACCCAAACTCTTGAGGTGCAAGATGATTCTTCCTTTCTTTCAGTCCCCTTAGCACTTATTTTTCATTCTCCTCTTTTAACACCTCATTATTTTGGGGCATGCATTCAAATATGCCACACAGAAAAGTCCTGTTTCCCTATCCCCACCTTATCTCAGGCTCTCCTTCCACTGCTGAGTTAGTCTTTAAGCTGACTAAAGCCGGTTGACATGGTGGGCTTAGCATGGAAGCCGCAGTGTTCTCTGCTGTGCTTCAATTTCTCATCACGGTGCCCGTTAACACAGCTGATGAGCATAATTTCTTGTTGAATAATGTGAGTCTCATTTATTACTGTCCCTATAAGGGGCATCTTATCTTTACCAGGCTAATGGCAGCCCCCCTCCCTGAGCCTGGAAACTGTTTGCATGGAACAGGGTTACTCAGGGAAAAAACACAGGCTTCCCAGACAGGTTCGAGTCTAGACCTCAGCCTAGCAAGAAGTGACAAGTTCACTCACCTGAGGGAGTTTTGTACAGTTGATGAGAGAAAGGGGTTGAAATGTGGCCGGAGAAGGATGAATTATAAACCATTTTAAGCATATGGAACATTATCCTCCAAATATGAAGCTAACTCTCTAGGGCTGCTTTTGTGAGCTGACAAGTGTTTAAAAGCTGACCCTTTTTCTTGGGTCATATCCAAGGGCTCCTCAAAGACTGCTCAGTAACCTCCCTAGCTGATCATGCTCCCTCTGCAAGCCCTGGTCTTCAGAATTCTGTAAGGAGTTCCCTTGTAGTTGAGAACTTTTTTGTGCTCTTGGGCAAAGTCCCTTTAAGATGGCCTTTGTCCACACATACTCCAGTGCAGGCATTTCCTCAGCAACCTAATCTCCTTGCCCACCATGGGTGCATTCTGCAAGCCATACTTCTTCACTCTGAACATTCTCCAGCCTGGGTCAGTGGACATATGTCAAGTGCCCGGGCCAGGTGTCTTCTCAAAGCTCTTTTCACAAGACTTGAGGTGAGGAATACTATTTCTTTGGCCAAAAGCAGAGAGACTCAATTGTATTTGCAGAGCAGATTTCAAAAAATTAAAGTGGAGAAGGGCCAGGAGCACAGGCAGAGTGTTTCCCCATCAGAAAAGGAAGAATGATCTTATTGTCTCTATTTTACAGATTAGCACATGGAGTTCTAGAGGTAAAGTAAGTGCCACAAGCCAGGATCAAACCTAGATCCCTCTGACCCTCTAACCTACACTCATCATTGTCAGTGTGCTACAGATATAAATTATCATTTATGTAACACATAAAAGTGAGCCTCAGAAGACAGGCCTGGTATAAAAGAAGCAAAACTCCCAACAGCTTGACCTGGCATCGAGCATGCTTCCACTTGAGTGGAAAGAAACAATTCTTCAGTGTAGGACCCGTAGGTAAAGTAATTAAAGTGGCTGTATTTCCCCATGGGACTGATGCTTGTCCAGGTGTATACACTACTGTGTTTTGTTAACAGATTTTCTGCAGGCAGTGTTGTTTACTTTCCATTTTCCTTATGTCCCTATCACATTTAAATGTATTTATCTTGTGCCTACTTCTGAATCAAAAAAAGAAACTTTCTCCTTTCCTTTTAGCTTTTAAACAAAAGGAAAAATGAGGATGACTTGAGAAGGTGGGTCAGAGTAGAGAAGAAGAAATGGAAGATTAACTTTGGACAGTCCAACCAAATGGAGTTTGCATTTTGATTTTAGTGTAGTCTTTAAGCTGCTTGTCATGCTGTGAAGAATACCCACATTAGGACACCCTAGAACAGCACTGACAATAGAATTATACTGCTAGCCAAATACGCACTTTTACATTTTCTAGTAGCCACATTAAAAAAAATAAGAAGAAATAGGTGAAATCTATTTTAATAATACTTTGTTTAATCTAATATAACCAAAATATTGTCATTTTAATATGTGATCAGTTTTGTAGTATATTCATATTTTACATTCTTTTTTAATACTGTCTTAAAAATCTAGTGTGAATTTTACATGTACAGCACATCTCATTTCAGACCAGCTACATTTTATGTATTCAAAAGTCACACGTGGCTAGTGGCTATCATACTGGTCAGCCCATCTCTAAAAGGACATTTGTTTCAATCCGGGTGAGCCTGTGACATATGGGATCTCAGTAAGGCCACCCAGGAAGCAGGTGAGTTTCCAAATTAACAAAAAGTAAAGAAAGAAATAAAACAAAAGAATGCTGAAGAAGAAAAGTGAAGTCAACTTAGGGAGACTGTGGTACACAAAAAGCAATTAGTTGCTAGACAGATGGAAATGTCAGGGGATCAGGAACATGGAAAGAAAAGTCTGAGACTAAAAAAATAAAAATCAAAGGCTGTGATAAGAGAATTTTGAATTACCAACCTGAGCCCCAATGACAAGGCTAACGATTTAATCTTATTCACCAACGAAACAGTGCCTGCTGCATTTACAAGAAGAAGGCCTACTGGCTGGTTACGTATTCAGCCTACTCAGAGCTGTTCAAAGCTCTATAAGGCAGACAAATGCTAAACAAACTCAAGAAAGAGTTCTGTAGAAAATCAAAATGCAAATGTATTGATACAAAGGAATAGCCCTTTCCACAGCCTGCAATCAGCATATCCCCTTATTCAGATCACCCCTTTGCTAGTTTTAGTTTGTTGTAAAATCAAATTAGTGAGCAGAAGCTTTCTTGGTGAGCATAAAATTTAAGCAAAGGGAACTGGATAATCTCTCCAAGGACTGTGTGCTCACACTGCCCCACAGAAGTCACCTCCCGTGTGACAGGAATAGGACAGGTGTCACACCTCTGCTTGCTGCTCCTTCTGGTGGATACGTGGGCAGGTTGCTACTATCCAGTGTCTTTGTTGGTTACATCCTACTACCAGAGGTTTCTGGTGGTGCACAAACCTGTTTTTTAGGCTTGTTTGTCTTGAGCTGGCTTAGTCACTTCTGGACTCTCTAGAAAAATCTGGGTCCACATTGTCAATGATGCCACTCTGCTGGAGCTGAGGCAGACTTGCCCCTTTGTGCATGGCCTGTTGTCACAGCCCCAGCAGAGCAGCTCCCCTCAGAGGGCTGCTTTGCCTCACTGGCTCCCGCACTCATGGGAGTGGGATCTCTGTTATGAGGAGACCTCTGCTAACCAGGCCTGGCCTCAGATTTGGGGGCGGGGGAGGGGATTGATTAATTTGTGTTCAGTTACATATTAGTAGGTTACCTCTTTCTTATTAACTAGTCAAGATTCCAGTCATCATCATCTGTTAGGATGGGCTATATCTGATGAAAGTTAAATTTATATTTATTAATTATGAAATATTTCAGTTCTCAGAGGATTATTTCTTTTCACACAGAACAGGAAAGCATGAAAAAGAAATTGAGTGGCAGAGTCTTGATATTACACAAAATATCTTGACAGATTAAAATGATAAACTAAATGTAACAGGATCAAATTTCACATAAAAATGCATTTCCTCTGTCTATGGGACATATAAAAGACAGTTTGGTATCTACAGTTTGCTAAATCTAAAGTTTAAATTATCAGCAATAAAAAAACAAGTGCGGCCAACTCTTTCATCTCAGTAGCGTTTGCGGAACAGTAGGGCACAAATCAATTACGAGCCTGTTTATAATAGCATTTTTTACTAATATTGTTAAACCATTGCCTAACATTCTCACCACTGTGCTTTCCCCAGAGCTGTTAACAAACAGTAAAATTTACCAACTTGATTTTCATCTTCTTTCATTTCTTCTGCTCACCCTCTGGCAGAGATGCTATCAATCAACCAAAATGCTCAGCAAGAGGATAGAAGAACAGAGAATTAGAATTCCTGCTAAACCTTCGAACAGGAAAACCAGAGCTTGACTAATCTAGACCTGACCACAAATGATTTGATAAAGGCAGTGGCTTGGGCCTCTCCTTCTGCCTCCCCCACTGGAAGTAAACTTATTTCTCAGCTCTTCTCCCTCTCTGCTCTCAGCCTTATCCAGACAGTCTCTATTCCCACCTCCCACTCCAGTCCAGGCAACTGTTCACAGCCTCCCCAGCCTCCATTTACTGCTGCAAAAAGGAGATTCCTCTATCTCCTCAAACTCAAGATGCCCCAACTTAATGTCTCCCTTGCTTGTCACTGCACCCCTAGCTGGCCCCTGTTTCCTGTAAGCAGGGCAGGACCAGGTGGCTACAATTCCAGGGGTTAGGAAGGAAGGGAGAATACCTCTTGGCTACAGTTGTGGTATGTGGAGCTGCAGAAGGAATATAAAAATTATGTCTCAGAGAGTGTTGCTAATGAAGATGGAGAAGTGTGTCAAATCAGCAAGGGATGCTGGAGGAGCTGGGAGCTGTCAGTCCTGGTGAATGGGAAGTATTCTATAGTTATGGTAAAAGTGGGAGACAAGGGGATCTGGGTATTTTCAGTGCATATGCATGCTACAGCAAATAGAGGGCAGACATCTCCCAACTTTCCAACGTAGAATCATTTTATATCTTCATCCACACTTAAGCCCTATTGGATCTTTCTGGCCCAATTCTCTCAGATTCATCCAGTCCTCAATAATCTCTCAGCTACAGCTTTAGTCCAAGCTTGCAATTTTTCTTGCTTTGGATTATCTTTATACCCGACTTCTTTCCCTGCCCCAGTTAACTTATCTTTTTGAAATCTAATGCATAAGGTTATCAGATAGATTTTTTTCCCTAAATTTTATTTATTGCTGAAAACTCTTTGCTAAATCCTTGGTTGGCCAAAAAGTTCATTTGACTTTTCCCGTAAGATGGCTCTACTCGCACTCAGTTGTCTTTTAAGTTCATTCTAAACAATTTTATTAGATTGTATCATGACAGCTGTCACATCAGCATGCATACAAAAAAACTTATTAAAATCTGTGAATTTTTGTGTAGCCATTTTAATATTGAAGAGGGAAGAAAATATGCAACATTTTGGGCATATTATATTTTACTATTTCAAGAAAGGTGAAAACACAGCTGAAACACACACAAAACATTGTGCAGGGTGTGGAGAAGGTGCTGTGACTGATCAAATGTGTCAAATGTGGTTTGCAAGTTTCATGCTGGAGATTTCTCTCGGGCCAATGCTCCATGGTCAGGTAGACCGGATGAAGTTGATAGTGACCAAATTGAGACATTGAGAACAATCAACATTCTGCCCTATGGGAGGTAGCCAACATACTCAGAATATCTAAATCAATAAAGCTTCTAGTGAAAATAAAAAATGTGTCTTTTATTTTATGGAAAAAAACTGAAGAGACTTTTTGGCCAACCCAATATCAAGTTTACACTCCTCAGTCTTAAAATCGAGGTTTTTCTTACAATGTGCAGAAGTGATGTGGTTCATGTGGGCTCAGTTTGGGGAGTCAATTAAGCCATCATCCAGGGATGTGTTGACCTCCTCTTTCTTAAAATCCGTTCCTGAGCATTTAGAGCTCTGTGGTGGGCATACACTCCACTGCCTCTTGTACTTAAATAAGACTATAGGTGCCCCAGAGGTGGAGCCCTGGAAAGCTGTGGCTCACTCTGGTGGAAAACAAAGGTAGAGAAGAGAAGGAGTAAGAAGCATTCCCATATGTGTACCACAGTGAGACATCATAGTCCTGGCAGAGCCTGGGCTTCCCCTTCTTACAAGGAGCTGAGGACAGGATTAATGGGTAAAGCCAGCATCCTCCATGACCAGCAGATTGTGGCATTTCCAAGCAAAGAAGGGAGTAGCTCTATGTGCCACATTAGACCCATAATTGCTCTCTCCTAATGAGGAAAGAAGGAAATAGATTGTCCCCCTTTTCCAACAAGCCCCAGTAGCACATTCAGAGCAAATCATGACCAGCCAGGTCCAGTAAGCAAGAACGTATGGCCTGGCACCCTGTGATGCTTTGACTTTAATTGGATACAAAGTTCAATTAAGTATACTTGACTGCTGAGATCAGTGGTCTGGGGCAGTTCATCCCTTAAATATGTAGTGAGACCTCTCTGAATCTGGATCTGCAGTCCAGAGCACTCCAGGATTCTGAGCAAGCAGGCAAAACTGAATCACATACTGGCCCAATGATTCCCACCAGGCCAAGCAAGTAGACCTGCATCCATTTGGCAAGAGTTATGGTCAAGAAATCCCATTTGCTTAACAGAGGTTTATTGAGCATCTATTAAGTACGAGGTACTTTAAAGGCTGGGGTTGCAACAGTGCTATAACTCTCAGTTGATAGCATTTACAGAACATAGAAGAGGCAAGCAGCCACACAAACTAGTATAAAATTGCAACTGTGATGAACTTCAAGAAGAAAGGCATGAGTCTCTGAGGTTCTAGAAAGGGAATTCCTTGTAGAATGTATGCTTGAGCTGAGATCTAAAAAATAAATAAAAAGTAGGCAGAAAGGAGGAAAGAATGTTCTAAGCAGACAGCCAATGCAAAGACCCTGTGGCTAGTAGGACTGAAAGAAAGCCAGCATACCTGGGGAGAGGAGTGAAAAGGAGCCAGGTGTGAGGTGAGGCTGGAAGGTAGAGAGGGACCAGGCCGTGTAGAACAATATAGGTTATTGAGGAGTCTTTGTCCAACAGGGAATGAGAAACCATTTAATGGTTTTAAGCAGAAAGTGTCACAATCAGATTTATATGGTGAAGAGATCATTGTCTGCAACACAGAATGTATATTGGAGGGGAAGTGGTCAGAGTTGATGAGAGAGGACTTGTTAGTAGGCAATAGCAAGTCTAAGCAGGAAATGATGCTTGCGTCTATTAGACTGATAGTGGTAGTAGTGGTGGAGATAAGGGAGCAGATGTAAGTGAGATTTGAGAAATAAACTGGCAGAATTTAGTTATGAACAGATATGGGGTGATGAGATTGACAAGATAGTTCAGAATAACTCCTAGATTTCTGGGTTGCAGAGCAGGAACTATGGTGGTGCCAGTCACTGGGAAAGAGAAACCAAAAGGGGACCCACGTTTCTGGGATGGGGTGGCGGGGTCGGTAGAGCGAGTTTAATTTTGGACCCAGTGATGTGAGAGGATGTTGTAGGCGGCCTCTCGGATGACTCCCAATGATTCCTAACTCTTGGTATTCATATCCTTATATAGCCCCTTCCCCTTGTGTGAGTTTATGTTTTACTTTTAATGAATAGAATAAAACAAAAATAATGAAATGTTACTTCTGAGACTAGGCAATAAAGAAATCTTTGCCTTTCATCTTCCTCCCAGCCCCTTGGAATCCTCCCTCGCTCTGGAGGAGCAAGCCTCCATGAAAGTAGCCCTGTGAAGTGGCCCTGTGGTAAGAGACTGATGTCTCTGGGCAACAGCCTTGCAGAGCTGACACCCACCAACAGCCACCTGAGTGGGCTTGGCAGTGGTTCTCCTCCACCGGAGCCCTCAGATGACCGCAGGCCTGGCCAACACGTTGTTTGCAGCCTCCTGAGAGACTGTGAGCCAGGGTCTCTGGCTCCACCATACCTGGACTCCTGGCCCACCGAAACTATGAGATAATAAGTGTTTGTGGTTTTAAATGCTAAGTTTTGCTTTGTTACTCAGCAATAGATAATTAACACATTTGACTTTTATAGAGTCAAGTATTTTATACAAGAAAATATGTTGAGTTGAAAGAAAAATAGAAGTTATGGAGCTCAGAGAAGTCTAGACTGAAGTTGTAAAGTTGAGATCACGGGCACTTAGGAAGACAGTAGTATGAAGTGAAGAAGGAACGATTACTGAAACAAGTCTTGAGGATCTCAATAACTTACTGGCCAAATAGAGATGAATGAGTTTGCAAAGGAGACAGAAAAGGAACAGCTGGAAAGGTGGAAAGAAAGCCAGGAGAAAGTTGAATCATGTCAGTCAAAAGACAGTGTTTCAAAGAAGTAGAAAATGGTCAGTTAAGAGAATACTGAAACCCTGGTTTTAGTGTGAGAGTAATCCACAATTCCAGCGGAAGCTGACGGCGAGACTGAAAGGCAGAACCGTGTGGGCTAAGGGTGGGTATACAGAAGTCAAGTCAAATATAGATAGCTCTTTCCAGGATTTGACCTCTGTAAGTGGGGAGAGAGATCAGGTAATAACTGAAAGTGGACTGTGATAGTTATTTGTTTTTAATGACAGAAATGTGAAATGTACAAGTAAAATCGGAAAGGTTCAGGTAAGAAGAAAAGATTGACTATTCAAGTAGGAAAATAATAGTAGATAGTGTGAGCTTCCTAGAGGGCAGAAAGGGATTCTCTTTAGATGGGAGATGGGAGGTGGGAAAGTTCTGCTACTAGAACAGGAGACAAGGACCCACAGGATAAGTGCAGAAATACTCAGGAGGTTAATAGTGTTCCTATGTAAAAGCTCCTGTTTTTTATTTCACAATCTAAGAAGAGAGATTGTAGACTTGAAAAAAAGAGAAAGGTTTCCACAGTCACTGTGGGAAAAGGGAAAATGAAAAACAGAAGTGTAGTGTTTTGTACAGAGTGAGGACCTGTGGAAGTTAATGACCTTGAACTTATAATGGAATCAGTCTGCCTCATTAGGTAGCAATCAGCTGCTTGGATACCGGCACAGTGAAACAGACCATTGGGTTCATCCAGGTATAGAACTTAGGCAAATTGAGGCAACACAGCGACAAGAGAGTCTAAGAGAGATGGGAGTAGAGAAATGCAGGGCAATAGACAGGAGTACAGAAATACTGCTCATGAAATCTATGCTAGATAGAGAGGGAAAGGTTGATGGATTAGGACATAGCAGAGGACAGGCAGTGACAATGGTCCTTTTTGCATTCCTTCCCTTGGAAGAAGGGAAGGTCACAGTCAAGCATAGGAGTGCTTGTGTTAGTAATTTAGGAGGAGTAGCATTACAGGTAGTGACAATACTCAGGGAGTGTCTCTGGGAGTGGATGACTGAAGTGGAGAGAAAAATCACTGAAGATGAAAGGAAGGTGAGCCCCTGAGTGGCCATGGTGCTGGACAGGCAACCCTCCTGGGCGTCACCCAGACTGATCAAGGCTTGGGTATCGTGGGCAAGCAACTGGCTTGTCCCACAGAACAGTTAGCTTTTTGCCATTTGCCAATGTACATAATGAAAGAGAGCAGAATAGCTAAATGGCATGAATGCAAAGAAGCAGGGTCTTAAACAAAACAGTGGAAATCTAATGTGTGGGAGTAAGGGAGACACTGTGGCAGACACTGCTTGTTCTCTGCCCGATATCTTTATATCTTTCCTTTTTTTTTTAGGGGTGAATGCGAACACAGTCCCCCACTACCACAAATTATGCAGTCGAGTTTCCCACATTTGGGGAAATCGCAGGGGTCAGCACACCCGGAGTGCAATGGGTGAGCCTCGCCCCGGGAAAACCACCTTCGTGATCATGGAGTCTCCCCTGCCAGGTAAGTATATCCCTTTCCTTTCTACCTAACAAAATTCTATTTTCTGATGTGCAATATGCCGGCTAAGTATTATACCTACCTTCTTAGATTCCCTTTCATTAAGGAGTGGCCATGTGGCACACCTCTAGCCAATCAGACATAAGCTTAACTTTACCAGAGAATCAGAATGTTTTTGCTTTTCTGACACAGGCATCACCCTTTCTTGCCTGGAGTGCAGACATGAGGGCTGAGCTGCAGTGACCAAGAGGTTATAAACATGAGGAAAAGTCAAAAGTAATCACAGAGAGGTGAGTCCTCGTTTTGAGTGACCATTAAACCAGTACCAAAAGCCATCTGTGTCCAGATTTCTGATAATATGAAATTAACCCTACTTCACTAAGTGTTTGTTGAGTTTTCTATTCTTTGTTGTTAATTATATTCCCCATAGAAACATCAGCCTACCTTGCTGTTCTGAAATACAAGGCATATGAGACAATAGTTACCACCTGACAGAGCTGCAAAAGAAGAAATGCCCTCAGGGGAGAGCCACCTTCACCAAGATAGGAGGCAGGTCAGGGAGTGCTATAGAAGGAACTGTGCAGGTGAGGCGATTTGCTTTATGGGAAAAGGATTCAAGGGCCAGGGTGAAAACGAATAGGGAGGAGAGGAGGGGCGGAAGGCTGAGGCAGAAGGATGCACAAAGCTTCATGAGAATGATTGTAGAAGTGGATCAAATGACCCAATGGGCATGGAGGTAGAGGTTACACTTTGGACCTTCACCAGTGCAAACAGAACTGAGAGGCATGATGGATTTGATCTCAGAGTCTCTTTGCGGACAGAAACCTGTGTTGCCTGCCCAGAGGGATTACCAGGTTGCATGAGCGGGGTCGTCATCTTTCTACATCCTCAGTTAGGCAAGAAAAGAGAAATGTCATCCTTTTGACTTCTCTGGAGAATCAAGATGCAGGTTCAAAGCTGCATAATGAAACCTGGCAATTTCTCTGGATTCCCTCCAAATCTCCCCAGGGCAGGGAAAGAAGCAGGGGACGGGGAGAGGCTGCAGGCCACAGAGACTGCTGGGGCAGAGTGAGGGAGGCATTTTGCCCTTTCCTCTGGTAATTGGCCCACAAGGGTTGTTATCTCCCTCGAGAGGCTGATGTTCCTCTCCCAGAGCCCTCATAGTCCCAAAGCAGAGTGACAGCGTGTGCCTGATAGATCATCCACATTGCCATAGCAACAGGCTTGCCCCTGGAACCATGGGTTCATGACAAAATAATCAGGACTTCCTTGAAGGTTGCCGATGTGGGTTTGACTAGGATGCAGGCCAGGTGGATGGACGTGAAGGCCCAGAGCCAAGAATATTCAGGGTAGGAATTTTATTGCAAATGATCAAAAGCCTAAAGAGTATGGAATAAGTACACATTAAATCTAACAAGGACCCAAGATTAAAAACAGAAGAAGCAGAATTCAGTCATGTAGTCTAAGGGACATTCCCGTGATGGATCTGAGGGGCGCGGGGGCTGAGAGTAAGGGAAGAAGCTACAGGGAAAGGACTGGGTGTTTGTGGTCCCTTTTCATTGGCTGCTGGCTCTGTGGGTGGTGGCTGAGCTGCATTAACATTCAGGGACTCTGGGAGGACACTGGCTGCTCCATCCCTGTTCAGCCACGGACAGCTTGCCTTTCAGCCTTTCTGCAGACCACATCCTCATTCTCGCTCTGAGTTAATAAAAGTCAGTTCAGATGGTGTTAGGACTATGCCATCCTCACCTTCTGTCTCAATCCTTTACCTGGACAAAGTTCTCGGCATCTCTCTGTGGGCCCTTAAAAGTGCAGATGCCACCCAGGATATGTGATCAGTCTCTGCCACCAGACCTGGTTGGTAGTTTGTGCTCTGCTTCTCATCTAGGACTGGACTCTACAGCTCTCTGGGCTGAGCCTAGTAAAATACAAGCTTCATAAGGGAAAGGTCTTCAAGAGTTTATCACTGTGTTCCTGACATGAAGCACACAGCGTGTCCCATAGTAGGATCCTAATGAACATGCACTAAATGAATGGGTCACTGACAACCTGCCCAGCCCTTTCCCACACTCCAGGTCACCAGACTCTTCTGTGGGCATCTGCTATCAACATGATCCTCCTCCTTCCAGGATGAGCCATATTAGAACCAAGACCTTCCCCCACTTGTCATAGAGAGCACCTGTGACCAGAGATTCCTGGTATTATCCACCTGCGTGGACCTTTGGACACCAGTTCTTGCCTAGACTAGGGCAAGGTTTCAAATGTCCCTTTAGCTTCTACAGTGGTAGCCTCCGTCACCTTAGTGACAACAGCATTAGTCCCCTGGCCCCTTCTCACCCTCGGCCTCCTTCTTTCTCCCCATCAACTGCAGACCTGCCAACCTTCACGGCCAAGGCCTGTGGAATCTGTGAAATTTGCAATATTACAGATGGCCTTGAAGTTCTCCCAGCTTCAATAGCCTAGTGGTAAAATTAGGATCATAATAATGTAATTCTACTCTAAGCCACAGTCAAAGACATGCAAAGTATCTTACCTTATACATTAAAGGTATTGTAAAAAGTAAAATCGTGTCTGTGTGTTTTTATTGTCTTATAGTACTTTCCACTCTTGGCAATTATTTATGTATATGTTAAACTGTTGTCTTGCCAGTCTCTCCCATTGGAACGTAAGTTCCGTGAGGTCAGGGACTTTGTCCCTTTTGTTTACCACCTAAGTAGTGTGTGTCCAGTAGCTGTCGAAGAGAAAATAATTCCCTTCTGGATATGCTCAGAGTGGCCCCCTGTGCACCCAATAACCCAGTTCTCTGGCCGCCTGCGACATGCTCATTTTCCTCTTCACCTGCACCATCTCTCCGTGGACATGTGTGCAGCCGTCGCCTCTGACATCCACCACCAACAAGGCACTGCTGCTTCCTTCACTATCAAAACACCCAGTGCCATTTCCCACCCATGTCTGCCCAAAAGACACTGCGCCAAAGCTGTTCAGCTGTGCCCAAGCCTGAACTGACCCTGATAGCATAGCAGTGCAGAGATGCTGGGCTGGGCTCCCCCTCCCCCAAAGAAGAGGCAATCTCTTTCTCTACCCTTTGTACTACCCACATCTCAGAACAAGACTGCCTTGAGCTACCAGACATTTTTGTAAAAATAACTCTTTTTGATTGTTACAGTCAGGAATCCAGCGTGATTCCTTCTCGGTGACAGGCACAGTGCTTTACGCAGACACAGGCATTGGACCAAGGTCACATGCATTGTCTTTTCCCCCTGTCTGACTTGTATCCACTGGGGTCCCTTAATTTCTCCTGATAGTCCCTAGGAAGGTCTGTGCCACCTGTCTCCCTAGCATGACCTGACATGCCTGAATCCTCCCATGGGCACAATCAGAGCAGCATATGATCACCACAATGAAAGGAGTTCGTATCATATTCTGAGGAGAAAATGAAGGCTTTGGAATAGGAGGTTATCCTAAGGAACCAGTGCTTTAGGCACAGACAGACATTTATTGTCTTTGTGTAGAATGAGGCATTAGGAAAGATTCTAGGATACTTTTGGTCATTGTAATTCATTCCCTGAAGGGCCTGATGGAACAGAGTTCCACATCCCTCAACAGCTCCATGGGAGTACATGGTTCTCTGAATATTTCTGGCTCTCTGCTTACCAAATAGGGTATCACTCTGTGGCTCTCTGTGGTTGGGTGTTGTCATCTAACCAGTTGGGGCCAACGAACTGTGGAGAGAAGTAACAAGCGTCACTTTAATTTAATTGCAGATGTGACACACTTTAGGGCTCCCTTTCCTTCTTTTGCAATGAGTGAACTACACAGCAGGAGGACACAGTGCTGGTGGTGGTAGGGGGTGGGATAACACTGGGACAATCCCCTTAATCATCCATCACACCCGCACCCCTGAGATGGTGGCTGCTCCATCAGGCAGCCCCTGAGATGCCTTGAGGAACAGAGCCCTTACCGCCATCCTGTGAAGGACCAGTAGAGTGAATAAGCTCAAATTCTAGTTTCAGTCTACTGAGGTCTGGGGTGTTGCCACAGCTCAGCCCAGCCCATTCAGATCACTGTATGTCCCTCTTTCCTTTCCTCTCTGTTTTTATTAACAAGTGATCAGAAACTCCAGGAGACCCTGAAACTTTCTTGCCACACCCATGGCTCCTCTAACTGCCTCCCCACACTCTCTCAGCTTCTCTGGTTCCTGAGTCAGGGGGTTGTTCAGCGCTGTGACAGGCACCAACTTTTCCTTTAGGGCCTCTATTATCAAAGTGGGGGGTCTGGAGGCCTTGGAAAATGACCTAGGTGCCAGTTTGTTTCTGCTGCTCTTCCAAGGACCTGGCCTGCAGGTGGGCCAGCACCAGAAGCAGAGCCAGCAGGCTCACACAGGCTTCCCCTGCGGTGTCAGGTCAAGTCCCTATAGTAAATCACTTATAAGACAGCACTCTTCAGGCTTCTGATTTTCTGAGGAACCCTAGCTGATGCCCACAAATACTAGCAAAAAGCTTGTTAATTCTCCCCCTCCCCCTTTTATTGTTTGCCCAAGCTTCCTTGGGAATGACAGCATGGGGGTGGGAGTAATTAGCAAGCAGGCCAGGCAGTCCTGGATACTCACCCAGATTTACTCAGGTACCCCTTTGTACAACAATAACAGTAGAAATACTGAAGTTTGTAAGCAGCTGAAATGTGTCAAGTCAGCACCCATAGAACATACAAGGTCCAAAACACAGTATTAACATTGGACAAAAAACAAGGACAGTGAGAAGCCACAGAGGCTAATCAAAGAGACAAGAAGACCATCTGCCTTGAACACGTGACTCATCGCTCATTTATTAAATACTTAATATGTGTTAGGAAGTCTGCTACTAAATGAGATGATAAAATTAACTGGCATTTGAGGGTTTATTCTATATTATGCAGTTTTCTAAGAGCAAAGCACTTAGAACAATGCTTGGTTTAAGCATTGTTACCTGTTCTCGATACATGTTACCTGTTCTAAGTGCTTTATTTGTGATATTGTGCTCACCCCTCACAATGACCGAGGGAGGTGGTGGCTGGAGTGGTTGCCATTGGAACGTTTACGTCTTGTACCAGACAGTGGCGTTCACTGCCCAGCTGCTGTGTGTGGGCTGCTAAAGGTTTACAGCTCTTCCTTTTCTCCAGGGACAAGCCATCAGCTTAACAGGATCTGTGCTGGGAGATTTCACTGCACAACATCCCTGGGTGACTCTCAGCAGACAATGAGCAAGGGACATGAGACATAAAAAGCTAGTCCCTTGCCTTAAGGTAGGACTAACTTTGTGCTTTGTGGTCCAATTCATGAACTCTATGTGGACGAGAGGGAAGCTAGGCCCTAGCTGAGGCCACTTCCTGACCTAGCCCTGCCCTCTTCCTCTTCCCCCCTTGCCAACACTCCCCTAGTAAATCACATGACCCCCAGCCCCTTTCTCAGGTTCTCTGCCAGGCAGCCTGACCAGAAATGTGCTATCAATATCCCCATTTACAGTGAGTAAAGAGGCTACAGGAGCCAAAGAACCTTCCCAGGAACTGTCAAAGACTTCACAGTAAGTTGCAAGTAGAATTTGTACCCAGGGAGTCTGAGCCTGCACTCTTCGTCACTGCTCTTCAAATATAAAAAATGTGTTATGGGCCAATAAAAGTTATCTCAATACATTAGCTCTAGTCCCTTGCTAAGTTGCTGAGAGTTGAAAGTCAGTCATGATATTGGGTTGGCCAAGAAATTTGTTTTTTTCCGAAAGATGGCTCTAGTAGTGCTTAGTTGTCTTTAACTTCAACTTACTTGTATCTTCTTTAATTTCTTTCTTCAGTGTTTTATAACTTTCCTAGAACAGGTTTTCACATCCTCAGGTTTATTCCTAGGTATTTTATTCTTTTTGTGGCAATTGTGAATGGGTTTGTTTTCTTAATTTCCCTTTCTGTGAGTTCATTATTGGCATATAAAAATGCAGCTGACTCCTGGATATTAATTTTGTATCCTGCTACTTTGCTGGATTTATTTCTCAGTTCTAGTAGTTTCTTGGTGGAATCTTTGGGGTTCTCATGTCATCTGCAAATGAAGACAGTTTTACTTCTTCCTTTCCAATTTGAATGCCTTTTATTTTCCATTGTGTCTGATTGCTGTGGCTAGGGTATCCGGTACTATGCTGAATAAGAGAGGTGAAAGCAGACAACCCAGTCTCATTGCTGTCTTACGGGGAACACTTGTAGTTTTTGCCCATTGAGGATGATGCTGGCCATGGGTTTGTCATATATGACCTTTATAATGTTTAGGTATGTTCCCTCTAATCCCACTTTGCTGAGAGTTTTTATCAGAAATGGGTGCTGGATTCTATCAAATGCTTTTTCTGCACCTATTGATATGATCATGTGGTTTTTATCCTTAATTTTGTTTATTTATTGTCTCACACCTATTGATTTGTGAATGTTGTACCAACTTTGCATTCCCAGAATGAATCCTACTTGATCATGGTGTATGATCTTTTTGATGCATTGTTGTATTTGGTTTGCTAATATTTTGTTGAGGATTTTAGTATCTATGTTCGTCAGGATATTGGTTTATAATTTTCTTTCTTTGTAGTGTCTTTATCTGGTTTTGGAATTAGGATAACACTGGCCTTGTAAAATGAGGTTGAGAGCCTTTCCTCCTCTTGCATTTTATGAAGAATAAGTGTTAGTTCTTCTTTGAATGTTTGGTAAAATTCTCCTGTGAAGCCATCCAGTCCAAGGATTTTGTTTGTTGGAAGTTTTTTGATTACTGCTTCAATTTCATTAGGTGTAATCTGTCTATTCAGATTCTCTGATTTTTCCTGATTTAGTTTTGGAAGATTGTATGTTTCTAGGAATTCATCCATTTTATCCAGGCCATCCAGTCTGTGGCATATAGTTGTTCATAATATTTTCTTACAATCCTTTGTACTTCTTTGATGTTAGTAGATATTTCTTCTCTTTCATTTTGGATTTTAGGAATTTGGGTCCTCTCTCTTTTTTTCTTGATGAGTCTGGTTAAAGATTTGTCAATCCTGTTTAACTTTTCAGAGAACCAGCTCTTGGATTCACTGATCTTTTGTATTTTTTTTTAGACTTTATTTCATTTATTTCTGTTCTCATCTTTATTATTTCCTTCTTGTGCTCACTTTGGGCTTTGTTTGTCGTTCTTTTTCAAGTTCCTTTAAGTGTGAAGTTAGATGGTTTATTTGAGCATTTTCTTGTTTTTTTGAAATAGGTCTGTAATGCTACGAATTTCCCTTTCAGGATTGCTTTCCCAGTGTCCCACAGAGTTTAGATTGTTATGGTCTCATTTTCATTTGTTTCAAGGTATCTTTTGAGTTCTTCATTGATCTCATTGTTGATCCATTCATTGTTTAATAACATGTTATTTAGCTTCCATGTCTTTGTGTGTTTTTCAGTGTTCTTCCTGTAATTGATTTCTAGTTTCATAGCATTGTGGTCAGAAAAGATGCTTCATATGATTTCAATCTTCTTAAATTTATTGAGATTTGTTTTGTGTCCTAACATGTGGTTTATCCTAGATAATGTTCCATATGCACTTGAAAAGTATGTATATTCTGCTGTTTTGGGATGAAATGCTCTGAAGATATCAGTTAAATCCATTTGATCTAGTGTGTCATTTAAGGTTGCTGTCTCATTGATTTTCTGTCTGGCAGATCTGTCCATTGAAGTCAACGGGATGTTAAAATCCCCAACTATGACTGTATTTCTGTTGATCTCTCTCTTTATGTCCATTAAGATTTTCTTCACATATTTAGGTACTCCTATGTTGGGTGTGTAAATGTTTACTAGGGTTATACCCTCTTGTCGGATTTTTCTTTTTATCATTATGTATGTCTTTCTTTGTCTCTTATGATAGCCTTGATTTTAAAACCTATTTTGTTGGATATAAGTACTGTGACCCCAGCCTTTTTTTTTTTCTTTTCATTTGCATGAAATACCTTTTTCCATCCCTTTACTTTTAGTCTGTGTGTATCTTTCAATCTGAGATGGGTCTTTTGGAAGCAGCATATGTATGGGTCTTGTTTTCTTACCCATTCATCTACCCTATGCCTTTTGGTTGGAGCATTTAAGCCATTTACATTTAAGGTGATTATTTTTTTTTATTTTTATTTTTCAGAGAGAGGAGAAGGGAGGGAGAAAGAGCAATGTATGGTTGCCTCTCACATGGTCCTCATTGGGGACCTGGCCCGCAACCCAGGCATGTACCCCGACTGGGAATCGAACCGGGACCCTCTGGTTCCCAGCCCGCGCTCAATCCACTGAGCTACACCAGCTGGGCCATTTAAGGTGATTATTGATAGATAGGTATTTAGTGCCATTTTATTGTTAAGCTATTGTCTCCTCCTCCTCTTATTCTTCTTCTTCTACTTCTCCTTCTTCCTCCTCCTCCTCCTCCTTCACCTTCTTCTTCTAGCAAGCACTTTAATGTTTATTGTAGTACTCATCTGGTAACAAACTCCTTTAGCTTTTCCTTGTCTGGGAAGCTCCTTATTTCTCTTTCAGTTTTAAATGATAGCCTACTGGGTAAAGTAGCCTTGGTTGAAGGTCCTTGTTTTTCATCACCTTGAATATTCCATGCCACCCCCTTCTGGCCTGAAATGTTTTTGTTGAGAAATCAGATGACAGGCTAATTTGTACTCCTTTGTATGCAACTATTTGCTTTTCTCTTGCAGCTTTTAAGATTCTCTCCTTGTCTTTAAGCCTTGTCATTTTAATTATGAAGTGTCTTGGTGTAGGCTTCTTTGAGTGCAAATTGTTTGGGACTCTCTGAGCTTCCTAGACTTTTTGTCTTTTTCCTTCGCCAGATTAGGAAAGTCTTCAGTCTCAAGATTATTTCTTCAGATAGGTTCTTGATCCCTTGCTCACTCTCTTCTTCTGGTATTTCCATGATGTGGATGTTGTTATGCTTCATGTTATCCAAAATGTTTCTTAAGCTCTCCTCATTTTTTAAAATTCTTTTTTTCTTTTTGCTGCTCTGCCTGGGTGTTTTCTTCTACCTTGTCTGCCAAATCACTGATTCAGTCCTCAGCCTCATCTAACCTACTGTTTATTCCGTCCAGTGTATTATTTATTTCAGATATTGCATTCTTTATTTCTGACTGGTCTTTTTTTATGGTTTCTATGTCTTTTTTAATGCTGTTGAGTATTGTTATAATCATTACTCTAAACTTTATCTGATAAATTGCTTGCTTTCATTTCACATAGTCCTTCTGAAGAATTCTCTTGTTCTTTCATTTGGTGTCTGTTTCTTTGTATTTCCATCTTATATTCTGCTCCTTTGCAATTTCTACCTTAGTTGTTAAACTCATCAGTGTCATAGCCTCGAGCTGTAATCAGCAGCCTGGCTGAAGCACCACAGGATGGGGCAGAGTAATTCCTGTGGGTGGGGCTCTTGGTTCCCTTCAAGCTGATGCCACTTGGGGGAAGTGCTCTGCCTGAGAAAGATGGCTTCTGCAGAATCCTGGTGGCTGTTCCTTCCATTCTTCCCCAGAGCCACCAACCCCTCAGACTCTCCTCAAGTGTCTCTAGTCCACTCTGCCCCCCACCTTTTTTTTTCCAGAGACCAGGGTAAGTGGCTGCAAATGAATATTTGTGCATTGACCCTTTAAGAGGATCTCTGAGTCTCCACTCATGTCTCCCTGGCAGACAGAAACCCTGCCGCTTTTCACAGCTGGATGTTATCTGGATTCCTTTATGGCTCTGGTGCTACAGAATGGGGAGAGCATCTTGGGGTTTAGACCCCATACTTCTCAGGGGAACTCCCCTGGCCACTGAAATATTCCTCTGTAACTTAAGCTGTTGCTCAAGACAGCCGAGCCAGCCCTCACATGCTTTCTTCGCATTCCCTACCAGTCTCATTGTAGTGAGTGGTTTCTTGTGTCTTTTTTTGATTTTAAGGCTTCTCTCCATCTAGCATCCAGTTAGTTATTCAGGTTCATTTCTCTACAATTTACTTGTAATTCCAGATTGGCCCTTGGAGGTGGTTAGTGTAGCTTCCACTTCTCCTCCATCTTGGATCCTCTCAAGGGTCTCTGACTATTAATGCAACTTAGCAATTACACAAAGTAACCAGCAGCCAATTAAAAGGAACCACAGACACCACATCATTTCAATTGACCAGTTAACATTTGCCACATTTGTTTTAGTTATTGTTATTATTATTATTAGTTGTAGTAGTAGCAGCAGCAGTATTTTGGTAGAAACAGTTGAAAGTAAATTGCAGACTTCATGAGACTTTACTCCTTAAATTCATATGGGTTTCTCTTAATAGCAAAGGCATTCTTTTTTACAGTAGAAATCATCAAATTCAGGAAATTTAACAGTGAAATTAACAGTGATAATACAATATTATTACCAGTTTATATTAAATACAATGTAGTGACATATTATACAATATAATTCATAGTTTCTATTAAAATTTGTCAATTGTCCAATGACATCTTTTATAACATTTTTCCCAATCCAAAGTCACATATAGTTGTCATTTTTTTTGTTCTATGTAAAAAATCTTCATCTGTTTCAAATCGCATAGATTTTCTTCAATGTTTTCTTTTAAAAGTTTTATAGGTTTAGCTCTTGTTTTTAAGTTTATAATTGGATTGTTTGTTTACTCAAAGGTACTGTAATCTATTTACATCATTGTTTATTTGATGCTCATACACACGATGAGTATCACTGATGAGTTTGACCAGTAAAAGCCCCTCTAAGCCAGTTTCCATGTCCTTTTAAATGTGCCCACAATTTTTTTGAGCATGTCCTTATGTTTTGGCACAATAAGATGGTCCAGGCTCATCTTGTACCTTACCTGTTTCAATCCTAGATTGAGTCATTTTTCTAAGGATACCTGGTTATTTTTTTGTATAGTGATATTTAAAAACCAAGATCTGGGCACTAGATAGCTCATTGTTGAGGTATTATTGCTTCTGACTTTCTGGCTATCTTTTTATATACCTGTCTACCTAGATTACTCTAAGTCCAGTGCAACAAATACCTCAGTATTATTTTCAGTCTCCTTCCATTTCTTATTTATATCTGTGTTCTCCCGCTGTGAGAACCCTGTCTCCTAATAATTTCATTATTTGCTTAATTCTACCACCCATCAAAATAGTTTCAAAATTATTATAACTATGGTCTACAAAAAAATCTACTAAGCAGATTTTAAGATTTCTGTTTTGTAATTTTTTTTTGCACTGATGGTATTTAGATCCAGTATTGGTCCAAATATTATTTGAATTATTTATTTTTCTTCTATGTGGTCATGCTATTAATTTGAAATATGATACCTTGGTTTCTATCTCTATATAATTTTCTTTTTTCTAATATTTGTTGATTTAATCTCATTTTTGAATGCGTAAAAACATTAACAATGTTTTAAAATCAAAACTATACAGAGAAGTGTTGATTCCTCCTCTATTCATTCTATTCTAATCCACCATTTCTAGGTAACCAATGTTATTAGTTTCTGGCTTATCTTTATATATATATATATATAACAAATAAGCTTTCTTACTCATATGACATACTATATATATTCTTTTGTTCTTTTTTCCATTCAATAATCATCCCCTGAAAGTCACCCCAAACAGTTCACAGAGATCTTCTAACTTGTTTTTATAGCTGCTGAGCCCTCCATTGTATGGATATCATGGTTTATTAAACCAATCTCTCTGTTAAGGTAGGTAGGTTATTTATTTTCTTTATTTTATTTTGCAGTTACAAAAAATGCTCTAATAAATAATCTCATGCCAAAGATATTTTTGTGTTGTTAAAAGTACTCTCAATTTGGAGACAGAAACCACATGATAATTTAAATAGAAGTTTAACATTAAAATTATTTAGCTGTGGTAGGAGAAAAGCATAAGGATGCAAATAGAATTCCAAAAGAAGAGTTGGCAAACTTTTTCTATGAAGAGACAGATGGTAAATATTTCAGGCTTTGTGGGCCGTGCTGTCTCTGTCACAATCATTCGACACTGTAGACAATACCTAAGTAAATGACCATGGCTGTGTGCCAATAAAATTTTATCTACAAAACAGTTGGTGAGCTGGATTTGGCCAGTGGGCTATTGTTTGTCTACCACTGCTTTAAAGAGTGCTTTAAGGCTGGGGGAGAGAACCCAGGAAATGACAGAACTGGAAGGGGAAACCCTTCCAATGAGGTTAAAACCTAGTTAGAGAAGGTAAGGTTGCAGCCTACTAGATGGCAGAGAATTTGCTGGGTTTCATAGGTCAAAGATTTCCACAGTTGCCAAGCAAGCAGTAAACAACCCTCTTATACATAGGCACTGAGCTGGCCAGGGCCCCACCAGGAATGTTTGGTATCCCTACCAGGAGGTCTAGTGCAAGCTGGTCATGGGGCTTAGGCCAGGGCTGGGAGCTCACAACGGGACCAGGCACGAGGACACCACTTGGTTCCATCGCCTCCTCTCCCACCCTCTGCACCCCCAGTGCACACCATTAATGGAGTCTATAGCAGGGAGCAGGTAAAGCAAATCCAAACACCCCAGAACCACGAGAGCCCCTTCCTCCTGCAATGTTCCTCCCGCACTCCTCACTGACAAAGCTAAACATCACACTCTCTGTTCTGGAGAAATGCTTCAAGTCCAGTGTGTTATCACAGAGCAGGTAGTAAAGGGTAAAACTGAAGTTGAGAGGCTCCTACAGTAAATTTTTAAAAGCTGAATTTATGAGTCAAAGGGTAAATAAATAATTTGCTAGTTTATGAAAAATTTATTTCCAGAAAGGTTTATCATTCTATGAGAGTACACTGTTACCTTACCATTTCATCAATGGTGTTGTTACCATACTTTTTGTTTTTTGTCAATATAATTATAAAATTGTATCTCATTGTAATTTTAATTTACATTTCTTTCACTAATAGTAAAGCTGACCATCTTTTCATATGCTGCATCATGGGGCTTGGGGCTTTATCTTTTTTTGTTATTGTAATTTATCTGTTCATGTCTTTTGTCCATTTTTCTATATGGCAACAAAACAAGTTTTTAGTCAGTTTAGAGCAGGAAAAAAATCAGCTACAACTGAAAATTACTTGTGAAGAAACTGTCTTGTAAAGCTTTTTGTCGTTACTGTCCCTTAAGTTACAAATCAAAGTTCAAACCTCAGTTCAGTTTCTTTCAATACTTATCAAATATTCCCTGTAAGTCTGGGTACCAGAGGTAAAGTAAGATGTTATCCTTGCTCTTAAGGAGCTTACATCTTAGTGCAGGGGAGTGGGCAACATGTGAAATTGTGAGAGAGTAGAAGACAGCAATTAAAATATGGATTAGGAAACATATGAACTGGGATTCAAATTCTGATACCAAATTTCAACAATTTGCTGTGTAATATTGGGTGGGTCTCTTCCATCTCTGTGCCTCAATTTCTTAAGATGGAAAAAATAATATGTACCTCATAGAGTTATTATAATAACTACATGAGTTATATGAAAGCAACTAACATACTGCCTGGTACGTAATAAACATACACTAAATGACTGCTAATAATAATAAATAAAAATGATTACAATAGCAGTTACAAAACTGATAGAGGAGTTTACAGTGCTATGGTAGAATATATATGCTCATTAAGTTATAGTTGAATTTAAAAGTCTGTAATGG